>VXBX01003065.1:239951-356867 GCA_013400415.1 Scytalopus superciliaris
CACGGGGGGATGTGGGGACATGGGGGGCATGGACCCCGGCCCGTCTGACCTGTCCTGGCCCGGCCCGGCCCGGCCTGGCCCACTGTGGGAGCGGCAGAGGTGCGAGGCCGGGATCGGAGTGGGGGGGACCCAGACATGCAGGGGAATGGACTGGGGGGGTCTGGTGCCCCCCGTGCTGCTGATTGATGTCAGGGGCCAACAGGACTGACTTTCTGGCGATGATGATGATGGTGACGGTGATTGCCATGATTACACTCATCATTAGTGGGAATTTGAATCTTGAGATAGTCAGGGCTGGGCGGGGGCGTGACCCCTGCGCTTGCAACTTAAGGAAAGAAAAGACAGGATTTGGAAAATGTTTAATTTATGCACTAGAGGGGTCGAGTTACAAAGGTTTCCACGCGGCCCCGTTTTTATTGCAAGTATACACTGAGATCGGCAAAAAGATGGGAAGGGCGTTTTTGTTATTAAAGGAAAATCCTTTATTGGAGGGATGGTTTAGAAATTTACAGTCAATGGAATTTAATTTTATCCTTTGCCTTTTGCTTTATCCACATTTTAATAAAAGAGCCACGAAGAATAAGAGTAGCCGGGTGATTGCTGAACAAAGCAGATCTCGAGTCTGAATAGGATTTAAAACCAGTGCGTGCACTCCCTGTGCCTCACGGGGCCACGGCGGCACCCCCGGCTGCGCACCGGGGCTGGGGACACTGCCCGTGGCACAGCACACATGTTAATGCAATGTTAATGTTTCATATTCAGTAGCACAAACTTTGTGGTACGTTTTTCTTCCCCTCCCTTTGCCCGCCTGGTGATTTGGGTACACCTGATCAACTCTTGGGTTTATATGTGGTTATTCCAGGGAGACTGAGCAATTTCCAGGGCAGTGGAGCCCTGCTGGAGATGACTGCCAGCACCCTGAGGTGGGAATGACCATGTGTGGGTCTGCACAACATCACTGGCATTAATTCACTGGGGAAAAAAAATTAATGCAAAGCAACTCCATTAGCTTTTCTTAGGTATTACCAGGGACTTTAAAAGGATCCACTAATGGGATAACTGTATTCACTAGATTGATAAATAAATAGAAAATCCCTAGTTCTCACGAGGGGTGGGGCTGGAGGAAACACATGAAAGCGACTCGTGGGTAAGTGAATAAAACCCCTACACTGAAATTGCCTGATTGATCCTACAGTAGTGCACTGAGAGACAAGGAGACACCTGAGGGGACAGGAGGGAGCAGCTGAGGCCCCCGGAGCTGGGGTGCCACGTAACCTGGTTGCAGCAGGATAAACAACCCGCCTCTGTGCCCGGCTGTGCCACACTGAGCCTGGTGTGCCACCCGCCTGGCTGTGCCACCTGCCTGGCTGTGCCACCCAGTGCCACGCTGGCCTTCTGCTCTCAGACAGCCCAGCTTGGCAGTGACGGGTTTCGTTCCACTACCCGCTCGCTCTCGCTCCGTGTTGGTGCCGCCGTGACCAGTGTCGGGTGCCCCTGTGTGTCTGGCTGCACCCCGGGGCACACCCAGAATGGCCCCCTCTGAGGGGGCAGCACGGGAGCCCTCGGGACAGGCCCCAGCCGGGCTGTCTCGAGGGCCTGTCAGTGCCCTGGCCCCACACACCTGTCCCCGGTGTGGTGTGTGCGCACACGGCCTCCCGCCTGCTCCGCCGTGCCAATAAAGAAGAAAGGCAGGGATGAGGATTGTTGCTATTGATCTGCCCAAGGGGATCATTAGGCATCAGTATCAATCTACAAATCAGTGGGCCTGTGTTACTTGCTTGGGCAGTCATTGCCAATTTGTTCCTATTAGATGGCCGAGCCCGGAGGTGTTTGATGAGCAGATTGGGTCTTTATCTCGGCGCTGGAGAGCAGCGGGCGCAGGAGACGCCGGAGCTTTGCAGGATTTCTGCTGTTTGTTTGTTTTCTTCTGCTGAAACCCAGCTGCCTTTTCACTGCTCACTACAGAATTTTGTAGGGGCTGAATGTGTTTCTGCTTTGTGGATGGTTTTTCGTATCATCAGATTAAACATATTGAAAGTTAAGGAGAAACTATTTTAAAATAATCCCCTCTCTTTTATTCGGTCTGTTTACCAGCAGCACTCCCTATAAAAATACATATTCATGCCAGATTCTTTTGTTATCCTTTCCAGGTCAGACCCAACATTAGGAACGCAAACAATTTTGCTTTTGCTATCCCAGTGCCTGTGCCTCAGGATTTACTGAGATGCTTTTAGTGAAGTGATTGTTCTCACAATATTTCTCTCTGTGATTTAATTAAGCTAAAAAAATTAAAGCTTGCAGATAATCTTTTATTTGAAAGTGGTTTTAGGTCTGTGTTGTGGAAGGGCAGCCCCAGGGGTTGGTGGCCCCTTGGACCCAGCCCTGCTCTGCCTTTCAGAGCTGCCTCCCTCATCTGCATATTTGCAAATAAGAAAAATGTTTAATACTATGCAAAATGAACAACAAACTTAGACCATAAAAGGAGAATGGAAATTAATGGCAAAAAAAGGATCAAACCAGTTCACACGAATGCTCTGATCCAACATCAATGCCGTGTTATTTAATGCAAACCTCGATTCCGGCTGTTCTGTCTCACTCCTGACACGAACATCGCGCAGTTTAAACATCTGTCCAGCCGTTAAAGACCCTATTGATGCTGTGTTATTGGATTTCTAATTTCCAGGTTTTGTCAGGGGGTTTAACAGACTATATGAGTGTTTATAATTTCTAATGAGTTTAATCTCTAATTTGCCTCTGTTACCTGGGACTGTCAAATCCCTTTCCCAGCACTTGGTCTATAAAATTTCAAAATACAGAAATGCAGGCTTCTAAAAGAACCCAAAATATTTGTCATATCTTTTATATACAAATATGTGTGCAGTAAACAGAACTATACATTCTTATTCTCTTTGAAGATCAAGCCTGATTTTAATCCTGCCTATCTGCTGCAATCACAATATATTACCTAAACCCAAGTTTCTTTGAGGACTTTTTGGAGAGATGTCATTATTTCAATGGAGATAAAATAGGGTGTGTTTTAGGATACTGCATTATTGCTGCCTGATTAGTATTTGATCAAATCCGATCTGTTTTTTTGTCCCTGAGACAATCCAGCTCCTCCACATCCGGAGGCGAATTCGCCTCATTCTGTCTGACAAGTGTTTTGTTGGGGAGCAGCGGATCAGATCCGTGTAAACATGCGGCCGGGGCGGGGAGCGCCGACTTTTAATTTATCATAAACTCCATAGAACTCATTAGCTTTCATCTTTACATCGCACGGGTAGAAATGAGCGCCGAGCGCACTCGGGGAGCCTTTTTTTCCGCGGAGTTTGCTGTACAAATATTTATGGACCTTTTCCTTTGTAGTAGAGATTCCAGTGGCAACAGCTATCACACGATGAACAGCAGCCTGCGACTTAGGGAAGAGGTTGCCAAAAGCTGTTGTTTGTTTAGTCGCTTGGCATTTTGTCTTGAAATTTGTTTTGCTACTATTTGTAAAAATACACGGCTCTCTTGGGAGGAGAAATCAGGATTTTTTGCCTATACTCCAGGAAAAAAAAAAAAAAAGGGGAAAAAAGCCTCCCAGAAAATGAAATCTAAGTGTGTTTGTATGTATAAACATAACTTTATAATCAGCATATTCTGAGGATTTTCAGAGCAGGAGGCTGCTCGCTGTCCATTCACAAAACACACATATGGAGATTTTATATGGTGGGTTTTGTTTTAAAGATAATGATTTGTCTCCACGTTGCAGTTGTTTATGTTTCTGTCTATATCTCTTTCCTCTGCCCTGTTTTATTTAGTAAGGTTTCAGCTGTGAAATTTCTCCATGAAACAATTGATACATTCTCCGCACGCTGCAGCGAGGGGAAAAAAGCCCCTTAGATTAATGGTCAGTGTCTCATCCACACAAATTTGTGTTACGATACTACCGAGAAGCTGCGAATTACTGACAAGATCTAGAATAATTCCTAATGCTGTCGAAGGCTTCATTTTCTCCTCCGCATGATGGATGAGGCATAAGAAGTGCTTTCTGAGATCGTTAATGTGCATCATTCTGTTAAGTGTTATTAAAGTCCGTCTGTCTTTGGCAGCAGAAACAATGGCTTATCCCTTATTTTGCTTCTCTCTTTGCTAAACTCCAACTGGCTTTTACTAATGTGGCCTGTTTTGGGGCTCTTTTCATGGCTGATTTGTACCACGGTGTTCTGGTGGGTTTAGGGTTGTATTTTGCCCTTTGAGTTAAATGTTGGCTCTTGGCATGGGAAGGCACAGTGAATTCCCAGTGATTCCATCTGTAACCTGTAGATAATATCGAAGCAGCGCAGGATTCACACCATAGCTTCTGTTCAGGCTTGGAAAATAGGATTGAACTTTTCCTTGGGAGGCTGCTCCTGTGAGAAGGAGCCGGTGTGTCCGCGCAGCCCTGCCCGCTCCGAGCCTGCTGCTCCTCTGGAGCGCGAAACAATCCCGGGAGCTTGTGCCCACTAATTTCCCCTGCGTTGTCTACAAATCTGGGAACTGCTGCCTGAGGACAGAGCGAGCGGGTCTCTTGCTGGGAAGGAAGTTGGCACAGGGCGCCCAAAGCTTGTGCTGTTGGGACAGAAACCGCTGCCCCATCCCCATCCCGTGGGCATTGATTGCCCCTGTCCCCAGGCCCACCATTGCACATGGATCATATTAAATCAAAAGTACTTTTTTTAACCAAACAGAAGAATTTACTTTAAAGGTTTTTAACCTTTCTTAAGAGCCAATTTTTCCTTAAGCCCTGCGATAATAAAATACAATATAATTTATAGAGCACTCTCCACGGGTATGCATTCCTCCTCTCTTACTATTTTTTTGGTACAGTCAGATAAAACATCCAACAACTGGGATGATAATCAAGAAAAAACAAAAAGCAACTGATCACAAAGCATTTAGAAAAATGTAACATTCCTTTTACAAGGGATTCAGACATCCTTGGGAAGCCTCACTTCTATACTTTTAATAGAATTAGAGAAGTGTGATGCACAGCTGGTAAAAGCTCAGTCATCCACAGCACAGCGAGTTTTTGAGTATTTAATTTTATATTTGAATAATTCTCCAGATCAGGCTATAATCATGGATGTCATATAAAAAGATTTTTTTCATAAATTACATTATTTCACAGATGTGCAAATACTTCTGTGAAAAAAATTACATTGATCAGTTTTTAATACCCCCCTGTCTCACCCTTCAGTCAAAAGAAAAAATAGCTTTTTTCCCATCTTTGTCTTCAGAAAGGTGCTAGATTGTAAACATCTGAAGGAAATGAAAGGGGGTTGGCCAGTCCACCCCAAATTCTTTCCAGATTTTCATTCCTTTCACCAGCAGCCTTCTGTTCTTGAAGGAGAGGGAGGAACAGCAGAAGAAAGAGAGAAGACATCTCTGTTTCTTATTAAAATTTAAAGTGCAAAGCAGGGCTGTATTTCGCTAATTTTCAATGTGCTAATTGGGAAGGGCATTAGGAGGTGAGAGGACACGGGGATGTGGGGGACAAACCCGGCTGAGACAAGTCCCCAGCACAGGGGAGGGCAGGCACCAGGCACAGCGAGAGGGCTTTTACTCACTGGACTTGTAATCCAAAATTAGAACATGGTGTTTATTTTCTTAATTAAAACGTGACCCATTTACCAAGAATAAACTTCCCAACAGGGTCTGTGCTCTGCCCAGTCGGGCTCAGGCTGCCCTTCATTGCCCCGACACCCCCTGGGGTGGAAGTGGGGGCTTCCCTGGGGCTACCTGGGCACAGGTGCCCAGCACTGGAACCACTGTGTCCTTCCAGCTCCCGAGCACTCTGCGCTTTATCTGGTCAAACCATATAAAACACTTCATCGAGGCACAGGGAGTTGCACAGCACATTGTCACATGCAGAGGACCTGGTTATCCTGGATATTGTTGTGGCTGGAAAAGTTTGCCCTAATGTTACATTCAGGGATGACAATTAAGATAAATGTCAATTTCCCAGCTCTCTCATCCCATCCACTATGAAGTTACACTTTTCGGGGAAAGAAAGGCTAAAAATATCTTTATAAGAAGTAAACTGAGGTGTCCCACCCTGCCTGCTCGGGCTTCAGTCAGAGTTGCCAGCTTATTTTTTGGGAAATTTAAGTACCAGATGCACTTGGAGAAAGCAAGCTAAACATCAGAGTTTATTTTCAATATACAAGTGGTATAAAAATATGCAAACCCTGATGGCAGTGCTATGGAAACTGCTCCACAAAAATGTGGAACGAAAGCTGTTAGTGTAAGCGTGGTTCATGTCCTGTAACAGCTGTGACAGCCCGGTGCAGCTCAGCACTTGTCCAATTAGACCAAACTGTTCGAAGAGAAACTTGATTTAAATAAGCTTTGTAATAATCTTTCCCATTTCCAAAGTAACCCAGTGACAAACCCTGTCCTCCTGCCCGGGCTGCCTGGACCCGCCGTTGGCCTGGGCTCAGCGGACGCGCCTCCCCCCCTCACACCAGCTCCGAGAGCATTTCTCAGGGCTTATGTTACAGTTATTTGCAGATTATTTTAGGTCTGTGTTCTTTTATATCCACTTAGCAACTTGCAAGGAATATTTCAGAAGCAGCCCATGCTTGACGTGCCCCTTTTTGGGGAGCAGGAGGACTGGGTGGGGTGGATTTAAAAGCCATTATGTATTTATGACAGATGGTTTTCAGTTTAGGCAAGAAAGCCCAGATATACACTAGAACAGAGACAGGAATGTGGACACGTATCGTTAGGCTCCTTCTGTTAATCAAATGCAAGAAATATAGTAAATTTATTTTTATACGTGACCTGTGCAACAAATAAGCCAATCAATATTAAACATAATAGGTCTTAAAAGGAACAATTATATTTTCCCTTTAACTTTTCTGATTTGATACAAGTTGTATCTATTTCCAAGGTTTTAAGGATACCAGTGATTAAAATCCTCCTACTGCATAAATTTTAGTTATTTACCGTAGTTTATAAGTATCATGCAATGACCTTTTTCTGGCTTCATAAAATCAGTGACTTAATATAATTTAGCATCTGAGAGTGCAAGTTCCTCGATTCATTTATCATTTGATGCTGAAATTTGTTTAGTCTGGATCGAAGGCCTACTCAGCTTTTCCTGCTGGCCATAGATGCTTTGTACACTGGAAACTGGGAGACCTTCGTGTCTTGTCTTTTTCCTTCAAGCTTGACCAAAAATAGTCATTAGAGACTTCATAAGCCCCCAGACTTTATAAATAAAGGCTCTGGACCGACTCTAATGGGAGTTCCATGCCTCAGAACGGCCTCTATCACTAATTTTTCAGAACAGCAATAATACAGAATACACCTTGAATTAGTGGTCAGTTTTGACTGTATCCCAGGCAACTTTTTATGAATGTAATTAAATAGAGAGTTTTAATAGCTTCAGGGGGAATTAAATTTTGGAATTGTTCTATAAAGAATATTTATAAATATATATAGATAGATTACAGACATAACAGAAAAGCACAAGGCAATACAGTAATTTATTTTAAAAATTCTTCTGTAGTCAGTGTGAGTGATTTCAAATGGGATCCCAGGATCTCCAAGCCGAAGCTCTCATCTTCTAAGGAATTTCAGTTACCTGGAATAAAATGTTGCCTTAGAAATTATTGACGTAATAGTTCCCTTGGGAATCCCGGAGCAGTCAAAGCGAAATCCAACAATAAATCCAGGGGCCACCTGGATAACTCCCATTAAAGGCTTTTTTTTCAGTGGAAAAAATTCTTCAAAAGCTTAATTCTTCCTAAATAAGTTCAGTGATCATGTTTCTGTAGAACTTTTGTTGTTGGGTATGATACTTTTATTTTATTTAAGCAACTTTTCCGAGGCTCCGTTTCAGTGGCACCACACTGTGCTTTCCCCAGCGTCATCCCTGCCTCCGCGCCGTGTCACGACCCCGTTTGCAGTGACTGTGGACCCGAACAGCTCGGGAACAGAAAGCCGGCTGTGCCTTGGTTTCTGATGCCGTTATCAATCCCACCTGCCCCTGTGCCCCTGGCACGGGAGCCCCTCCCCGCCGGCCTTGGCCGCGCTGCAGTGGGGCTGTGGCTGCCACCACAGCTGGCCTTGCTCCTCATGCAGGAGTCCTGCTGAATGGGATTTTGAGCAGGAGTTGGGGGTAGAGTGTGCCTGAAAACAATGCAGAGAGCCAGTGTGACAGTGTCACCAGCTGGGAACTTTGGCACTGGGGGCTGGTGGCAGGGCTGACCACTTGGAACCGCTACTTGGCTTGCTTAAGTCAGGATTAATTTCACTGAACTCACATATATTGAAACGGGATAAAGACAGAAACTGGCTTAAAGTGGGGCATTTCTGGAGAGGTGTTTGACCACACCTGTGATAAAGAGAAGGAACCAGAAGGATCCTGACAGGAGGTCCTTTCTGACCGGGTGCCAAGAGCCACTGGGCTGTGTGAGCACCTGGTTTGTGTGTTGGAAATGCTGTGCAGAACTGCCGAGTTCTGAAAAAGCAGCAGGCAGCTCCAAACCCTGAGCCCACGGGCCAGAGTTCGGGATTATGTACAGCTAGAAAAATGCCCCTCTGTGCCCACTGCAGCCCCTGATCTGCACAAGTTAGCCTGGCAAAGCAGCTCAGCCTTGAGAAGCTGGTGTGGAAGTACTGGGGAGTTTCCCTGTCTGTGTGACGGACTGAACAGTTCCCAGAGCATTCCCTGCTCCGCAGCTTGTCTGGTGTGGGAGCAGGATGTGAAAAAAGAGTTCTTGTCTCTTTGAGGGACCTGCAGATCCCCCAGGCAGTGTTGCTGAAAGTTGCTGGGGCTGGTTCCTGCAGTGTATTCTGAATGGGGGAATATGTGTGACTTGATTAAAAAACAAACCTGTATGTGGTGTGAGGTGAAATAAAGGTACCTGCAGGACATGCCGGGGCTGTGTGTGTGGACACACAAAATAACAGACTGCAGCCGCTCCAGAATTCTGTGTCCTGGCTTGTGCTGTTCCAAAAGGCACCGTTTGGCTTTGGATTGAAAATATTCACGGAGAAACAATAATCCCATGAGCCACTGGAAATTTTATCACAATTTAATTCATTATCAACAATTTTAAAAGGAAAAAGAGGACAGGAATGAAGGTTGTTATTCTTAATTGTCTTTATTACTAGTTAACATCACATGTCTGCTGATCCCCACTCCTGTGCCCAGTACAAAGGACACTGTAAACCACATTTAAAAAAAAAAGACACTTTTGATTTTTATTGAAATATATATAAAAAAATATTCAGTATCTGTGTATTTAGATATGGGCATTTTACAGATTTCCTGGTGTGGTGGCTGCAAGACAAACCTTTCAAACCTTTTGAAATTCAGCATTTCACTGAATTCAGCATATTCTAAGTTATACATAATGCAGATTTTGAAGTAGTTTTAAATTTTTTCTATAGGGTTCAATTTTAAACAGTCTCTACTTTCCATATATAATGAACATATAATTTATAATAATATTTTAAATAGTCTAAACCTGTTACTTATACTGGTTTTTACCTTGAAATGAGGTTTGTTCTGTTTTCGTTTATTTACCTCACCATTCCCTTATCACTCGGAGGCTTTTTTGCGAATGCATTTATTTAAAATGGCATTTTTAACTTTTAGTATAATTGTGTTGTTTAGACACGAGTTTTTTCTTGTGAGTATTAACAGACTTGTTCTGCTGCAGTTCAGTGCAGGAATATGTGCAATCAAACAGGGAAGATTCCCAGGCTGTTCCCATGCTCGGGATGGGGACAAGAGGCATGGTCTGTGTTCCTGTAAGGAGCAGTGAAGTTTGGTGTCATGGATCTGGGTTGAAACTGTTCCAGTAGCAATTTCTGTTTACAGGCCAGCACTTTCTGGTGTTTTTGAGGAGAAAGCAGGTTTGCTGCACTTGGGACGTAGGCACTGAGTGTGGGCTGTGCTGGGTGGACAGGGCCACATTCCCACCCCGGGATAACACACAGAACACGGTGTAGGATAACGGCAGCACAGCCGCTTTCTGTTCACCTCTGCCTTGCTCACCTGCCCTGCCCGCGGGGCTCTCCCAGCTGCCTGAGCCGCCTTCGCCTGCCGGGCTGGGAACGGGCACCTTCAGTGCTGCCGACACGGACTGAGTGGCCCAGGGAACCCACCTGCATCCCGGGAATCCCACCTGCATCCCAGGGATCCCACCTGCATCCCAGGGATCTCACCTGCATCCTGGGAATCCCACCTGCGTCCCGGGGATCTCACCTGCATCCCAGGGAACCCACCTGCATCCCGGGAATCCCACCTGCATCCCAGGGATCCCACCTGCATCCCAGGGATCTCACCTGCATCCTGGGAATCCCACCTGCGTCCCGGGGATCTCACCTGCATCCCAGGGAACCCACCTGCATCCCGGGAATCCCACCTGCATCCCAGGGATCCCACCTGCATCCCAGGGATCTCACCTGCATCCTGGGAATCCCACCTGCGTCCCGGGGATCTCACCTGCATCCCAGGGAACCCACCTGCATCCCGGGAATCCCACCTGCATCCCAGGGATCCCACCTGCATCCCAGGGATCTCACCTGCATCCTGGGAATCCCACCTGCGTCCCGGGGATCTCACCTGCATCCCAGGGAACCCACCTGCATCCCGGGAATCCCACCTGCATCCCAGGGATCCCACCTGCATCCCAGGGATCTCACCTGCATCCTGGGAATCCCACCTGCGTCCCGGGGATCTCACCTGCATCCCAGGGAACCCACCTGCATCCCGGGAATCCCACCTGCATCCCAGGGATCCCACCTGCATCCCAGGGATCTCACCTGCATCCCAGGGATCCCACCTGCATCCCGGCAATCCCACCTGCATCCCGAGGAGGACACCTTCAGCCCAGCCCAGCCCATCCTATCCCACCTCCAGCCCCATAAGCCCCCTTGGAGCTGCTCGCGTGTGCTCTCCTGCTGACCGTCCGGAGCCGGTGGGGCCGTGGGCGGTGGCCGCGCTGTCCGTGTCCCCGTCCCCGCAGCCTCCCTCCCTGCCGGGCAGCGAGGGACAGCCCGGAGAACCTGCGGCCCCGGAGCTGCAGTCATGACGGGTGGTTTCCCCGCGTTGTTACCGGCATCGGGATCGTTTGGATTGGAAGGAGCCCAGTGCCCTGAGCTGTGTTCGGGGGGCACTCAGGGCAGCGGGGCTGGGCACGGGCAGTGACCCCCGGGGTGGAGCCGGGGCCGAGGGGGGCTCAGGCTCAGGCTCGGAGNCCCCTCTCCTACTACCCCATTTTCCCCTACCCCATCCCCTCCCTTTCTACCCCATCCCACCTCACCTCTCTCATCCCTGCCCAGGGAGCACAGGCAAAGCTCAAATAATTTTGAGATTTTTGCATTCAAATATTGTTTTCCACAACAGTATCCCTAAACCCCACCTGCATTTATATGGAGATCATCCTCAGGGCTGTTGGGGAACAAACTCAATTCCTACTGCAAAGAGAGACGTGATGGCCAAATAATTTCCATATATTATTAATTTTAGATGTGTACAATTACACAATTTGTTCCTCAAGACATGAGATCACAAAACCGAGGCGGTTTTTGTGCGGGTGCACTAGATTGCTGGGGGGGTGGCAGATATTCCAGCACTTCTATTTCTGCCTCAAATATTTGTGTTTGTTTTTCAGGGGCTTTGTTAATACCTGAGGGAACCATTAATGCAGCCGAAATAACAGGAGATCTGATGTTCTCATGGTATTTTAGTATTTCAATTCCTCGATGGAAGTGCCAGGAGAACACCAGATCTCGCGGTATTTGGGCCCCAGAAATAGCTCCCTTGGGAATTTTTAAAAAGCCCATAAAATACATAAACACAAATATGGAGATATCCAGGTTCCTGGCAAAGTTGCCTGCGCAGCCTTCCCTCGATTGAAGCCATCAGTCAGCAGCTTTCCCTCCCTTCCAGCTGATTTGTCTTTGTCACTGAGAGAAACCACTCTTTCTGCCTCAAACCGATGGCAGAGAACCAGACCCGTGTCGGTAATTGTGATTATGGAGAGGACAATTCTGGATTGCTCACACAGAAAATTTTCCTTAATATGTTTTTTTTTTTTTTAATTTTTTTTTAAAAAAATTAATATGGCTGTTTCTTTTCTTAAAAACATGTTATTATTATTTTTTATTATTATTTTTGGTTTCACTATAATTTTCATTGTATATTTGGGTGTATCTAGTTAATTATCTAATCAAGCAAATGGTTTCTTTGGCTCTTAGCTAAAACAGGAAAACACCCCAGTATAAGGATTAAGTTTTCATCTCTATCAACTGGCTTAAAAATACTGAACTTGATTCCTTTTGAATTAACTGAGTCTTATTTTATTTTTTTTCAATATCACCTATCACCATAGTAACCACCAGCTGTCAGTTCAGTTTCTGACATTTTTCTCATTTGGTAAGATTTCAGAATTGCCATCCTCCCTGCCAACATGTCATGAACAAGAAAAAAAAAAATTGCATGAAAAATCTAATGGGTGTCTGGTCTGATTGTCCTCACTCGTGGCAGGGAAGACAAAAACTGATGAATTGTGAAATGTATTCAGAGGGATTCAAGAAAAGCAAGTGTCTCGGACCCCCTCCTCACCCACACCTCCTCGTTTTCATCTTGTTATGCTTGATGCACCAGACATGCTTGCCCTGACACTCGGGTTTGTAGAAATTTAAGATTAACAGTTTTTACATTCACCTCGCTGATCCCCGGGTTTTAAAGTCATCATTAAAAATAAAGTTCGCAGAGCTCGTATTTAGCACCATTTCCCACTCATTGATGAGGTTTTAGCACCTGCGAATTTGCAACAAAACACTTCCCGTGCCTGAAGTCAACAGCCAGTTCGGAGCATTCCCACATTTCCGTCCTGATTTCTATGGTTTATGTCTGTTAGAAACCTTTGAGCAGGCCCAAAGAGAAAAGCAAATTGTGGGTGACTCGCTGGACTGGGCTTTTGTTTGTGCTGGAAAAGGGTAGCAGACAGCAAAATTGTGCTTTTTTTATTTCTCTGATTGGTTTAGCTGAAATAATAGAAATTTAAGGAAAAATGGGCTCCTGTTCAGCAAATGATGCTGCACCTCCCAGATGGCAAAATACGTGCGAGAAACCTGTTTGTAAGCAGTGCAGAAGGGCAGGAGAAAGGGAAAGGACTAGTTTACCTCTGGCAAAGCAAATAAAACTCTAGCAATGCCTTGATAACATGTATTTGTCAGGGATTTTCTAGACCAGACACGCACAGAACCGGCACGTCGTGTTTCCGTAGGTATAAACCAGATCCCCGTGGCTGCCTCCACAGGGGCACAAAGAGCCACCCCCTGGACACGCTTCCAGGGGGGCTGTTTGGGGCTCTATCCATCTCCTTTTTCCCCGACTGTCTGTGAATTGAGGCTCAGCAGCAGGAACTCATTTCAGGCACATAACCCTGATTTGATGAGCAGCTGCAGCGCTCGGTCCCTTTGCTGCCGGGGACACCCCGGCGCTGCCCGGCTCACGTTTCACTCGCGGGGGCTCCGGCGCTTCAAACCCCCCAACCCAAAGGGCAGTAATTGAAACAATCCTGGGACACTGTAGCCACTTGGGAACATCTGGGGGATTTGTGGTTGTGAGTGTATTCGCTCAGTTCTGCATCTACACGGAGCAGGGATGCAGCTTTTCCCAGGAAAAATACAGACTTGTAGTGAAATGCAGGGCTGCGTATTTGTCGATGTTTTTCTGTCTGAAATTGTGGATTGGGCTTTTCTCCCTCAGTGGTTTGGGTTTTCAAGCTGTGGGTGAGAGGCAGTGGCACAGCAGCGTCCGGCGGGGGAGCAGCCGCGGCGGCAGCGCCGCGAGGGAGCTCGCGTTCGGGAGCACAGGGGGCTGCTCTGGGGGTGCAGGGGCCACCTGAACATCACACATCTCTTCATCTCAGGGTCTTTTTAAACGAGACATTTCAGGGATAGGTAATGCTTAAATGTCTTCTTGATTTTAGAATGAAATAGCAGTCATCTTCAGAAAAAACTTGAGAACAATCCTGTTTTCCTCCAGGTTTCAGTCATGCATTTTGCCAGCTCTATTTTTTAAATAGTTCTATAAATATATCTTGTGAAATAAATACACTGGGAAAGTGTAACTCTTTTAATGATAAGTAATATTGTTGTATATAATATCTGAAAACAAATGGGGTAAACAAAATACATGTTAATGTCTTTATGGTTTGTAAGATTTATAACAATAATCAGCAACCGGCTGTAACACTGTTTGCACCTTGTGTGCCCTAAAGCCATTGGATCCCTCCGTTAATTGTATAAATTCCATGCACTATGGAAAATCATGATGTATCATTTATATTCAGCTATGTCAGGTATATAAATATTAAAATATATTGGCCAAAAATGGCTGATTACCCCTCAAACATTTCATGACAAATCTTATCTTTTTACGGTGGTGGTAGTGCTCAGGGTGGGGCCAGGGGGGAATGGACTAAATATTTCATGTTATTTGGAAATATTCTTTAAACAACCCAGATATATTATTAATGTTTTACAACTGCTTCAAAAATCCAGCAGCTCGGTTCAGGTTTAGAGGATAAAGTGGTTCAGTACCTGAAGAAAAAGTGATTTTTATATGCAAAACACCCCAGTGATGGGGATTATGTTATTTATTCAGCCCGGGCTCCGGGTGGCCGCGGAGGCTCCGTGCTGACGCCCCGGTAGAAAATAGAGGTGACGTTCCCCGAGCCAGCGACAGGCAGCACCTCCCTGCTCGGCTACTCCATGTATTCCTGGGCATTTGTCAGGGCTTTTATTATTCACCTATAGTCTTATTTAATAAACTCCTGCTCTCCCCAGCTGCGGGGTGTAAAGGTACACAGGCAGGGTTTGTGACAGTCTTTTGCCTACAAATATTTCTCTGAAATATGATCTATTTCTGTACATTGCCCACAGAGCCCCCAACCTGAGCATGGATGTGGACAACAGAGAGAAAATATTGTTATCCATATTTATTGATACTAATGCCTGTGTTCTAATGAATAAATAAATACAGAGGTGGGCTGTGGCACAAATGTGTTGGGCAAGTGGCCTGTGCGGCACAGAGAGAGGAAATGTCGGCACAGGGGCTTGGAAATCCGAGTGGCTGGGAAGAATAAAACAGGAATGGTGCCTCGCACCGACAGGCAGACTTGGGGTGTGTGATAGACTTTGTTCATTTGATTCTCAGAACTCAGTCGGGGTTAAATTGGAATCCAGACATCAAAGAATTCTTCCACCAGCCCCAAATTTTGCCCGTATAATTTTTTTCTTGCACTTGTCATAATTGTAGCTAATTTCACAGTGCAAAAATTTTTTTTTCTGTTTGAAGTATTTTCCCAAATATCCACAGAAAGGGACAGTGGGATTACTCCTTCTCTCTGGTGGCTCCCTGATGGTCACAGCTGCGCAGCTGCGAGCCCTCGGTGCCAGAGGAACCTTTAGGTTTGGCGGGGTGTGTCCATGTGCCCCCGATCGGAGCAGGATCCTGAAACTGGAAGGAGGGGAAGGCTCAGGGCCTGAAACAGCAACGTCCTTCTCTCTGTTTCTTTCTTTTGCCCCCGACTGTTGTGTCTGAACGCGAGCGTGTGGTGCTGCATATTTGGTGGGTTTGCAGATTTCTGAGCGATTTTTATCTGAAGGTCAGGGCTGAGGAAATACATCAGGTTGGGATTTGGGATGTTTGCCATTTGCCATTTAGCCTCGCTCCTGCTTATCAGATCACTGTGGAGCACGGGCCTAATAAACCAGGGAGCTGGTCTGAAAAGGAAAAATAAATATTGTTCTGGTTTTATGGAGACTCTTTACTATTACACAGCAGGAGATTTAAATGTATTTATTTAAGTTTTTGCCTTTTTGCTTTGGAATTGTGGAACTAGGGAGAAGAAATTAATGGTGGCTATTTATAATTTCATCAGCTATTTGCATACATTAATTTTTTTTAATGAAAAAATTATTTCCTTTTTTTTTCCACATTGGAAAAATAAAATATAAAAATGTTGAGGGAAGGCTGTGCCAGAGGGGGAATGGGGTGGGGGTAAGGGAGTTCTCTGCATCTGATATCAGTTTGAAAACAGAACGTTGTGTTTTATGTCTCTTCTGCTGGGGTTTTGGGCTGTCTAACTCCTTTTCCCATGGAACAGGAAGTTTGGCTGAAACCCTTGGCACCAAGGCCAGAATTCCTTGTGCTGTGGGACAGCATGTCACTGCCCAAGGCCGGCAGCAGAGCAGGTGCCGTGTCTGTTGCTGGCCTCAGGAATCCTCACATGCTCGGACTGGGATTCTCAGTTTTAATTCTGATTTTTAATTCAGATTTTTAACTCAGATTTTAAGATTAGGATCAGGTCTGTCTGAGTGTTTTAAGAAGGGGGTAGGTTTCTGCCCGCTGGGTCTGGGGAGGAACACCCCAGGGACATGCCCAGGGACAGAGGAGCTGTCTGGGGCCATGTGTGTGGCCCTGACCTGGGAATTTCAGGGGGTTCCCCAGGGATAGGGTGATGTTGCTGGATTGACTTGCAAGTGGTGTTCAAACTCAGCACTTTCCAAATACTTTCCTCTGGAGGTAGGGATGGGTTGGGGCAGGGGCTCCTTGGGCACAGTGCTCTGGCATGCACAAGCCTTGAGGCACAGGGCTGCCCCATGGGCAGGGACGCTCCATGGCACAGGGAGCCATGGTGCAGGTATGCCCGTGGCCCAGCCTGTCTCAAGGCACCGTGTACCCCCTGGCCAAGCAGCCCCGCGCTGGGGAGCCCGCTTTGCTGGTGTGGGCAGCTCAGGTAGGCTGGGGGTTTCGTGGCTCCCAGGCCAGGACGAACGGCTCCATTTGCACAAGGCCATCCCAGCTGTGGGCTCAGCACAAACTCCTTTGCCTCTGATTTGCCTCATGGCCAAAGCCTGACCAACACAAGGAGTTTATTTTTTTCTGGAGTTGGCTGGAAGGGGTGGCTGGAGGGGGAGGGAGGGGACTGAAAGGCCATGACAATCCTTAGGAAAACATTGGTTTGTTATTTTAATATTTTTGAGAGGAAAGCGTTTTGCTCCTGTGTCGATACCTTTTTGTGGTTTATTATTTTGTTGCTAATTTACTTAACTATTAGCAAATTAAGGTGGATTACGGCTCGGATGCATTAAAAGCACCAAGGAGTTGCGGTCCTTGTGGCTATTTCGGGCAATGTCATAAGCACACTCTTTTTTTTTTATTGTCCTCCCAGGGAGCAGAATTTGAACTTAATATTCCATGAAATAAGCCATTGTAATCACGTTGGGTTAATAGAAGAAGTAAAATTGCCTCTCCTCTCACAAGACATTAGAGCAAGGCTGCATTATTAAAGTTTTCTTGCGGACAGGCGGTTTAAAATATATCCTCAGTGGCTGACGCAAGTCTTTTCAGCGGGGATGACAGCTTTTCAGATCTTAATAGGCTGTTCATTTCTGGCCTACGAGTTTTCAGCATTTCTTCTTTTCAAGCCAGGCTGTGACATGATGGCTAAAAACTGACATAAAGAAGTGCCATGTACTGTGAAAACCTTTATTCACTAAGTGGCTCCATGTAAATTGGTGTCAATAAGCAAACAATTAGAACTTTAAAAAAAATTGTTGGTTTAAATCCCTTTTCTCCTTAATCATTTGACCTAAAAATCTCTCCTTTCTCTCTCCCTTCTTTGGAAGCGGTGCATATAAACCAGTGGTGACAAAGTGTTTAGCAAGCTAAAGTGCATCAGATCTTTGTTAGAAATCAGTAAACGATATTTAGCCAGGGTGAATTTGGCATCAGGTTTTTTGCTTTTGAAATGAAATTTGCAGTGAACTAAATTCCAGGTAAACACTGAAGGAGGAAGAAGGGGCTGGTTTTGCGTCCTTCCCCTCGCTGAGTTCCCCCCTCCCCATTTGGGATCCACAGCAGCAACAAGAGCCACTGCATTCTGGGAGCTTGGCTAATTTCAAGAAATTTGGCCCTGTTGTTCATGCTTCCTGGAGATTGTTTGCAGAAAAGTCTTTTTTTCCTATGCCATTAGATGAAGAAACAGCACAATGCTTAATGCCTTCTTCACTGTTGCTTGTCCCAGGGAAAAAAATGTTCAGCAGAGCTTTTTGTCTCTGTTAAATTTCTTTCTCCTTTTCTTTTTATCACTTGACTCCTTTCCTCTTTCATTCCTTCCCCTTGCTGCATCCAGGAGGGTCTGGCCATGGCCACTGTGGCTACAGGGACCTCATGCCTGCCCAAAACCCCAGAAAAACAGAGTCTGGCTGGGGGCATGGAGACACACCAGAGAGAGCAATGGCTCCAGCCCAGAACCCTTCTGCTCTCGGGGGGCAGCTCATCTTCCCTCCACTTCCACACCCTGGTCTCCCATGCCCAGGTTTTCTTACCCCACAGAAAGTGGATTTGTCTTCTGAAACTTACTGCAGTAAGTTTTAGTTTAGCATGGAAATGCCGTCCAATAAGAATGAGCTGGTGGACCTTGGTACAAAACCAGCTGAGTTAAAATACCAGGGCTGGGCAATGTTGCAGTGTAATGAGCCTGCCTGGGAGGTGACTTTACCTGGGTGTGTTTTCCATGATTGTGTCTTAAAAGAATCTTTTCAGATGCCAGAAGCACTAGCCAGATACAGTTGCAAAAAAAGCTAATTCCTAGAACCTCAGAATTATTTGGATAGGAAGGGACCATTAAGCTCATCCTGTTCCACCCCCTGCCATGGGCAGGGACACCTTCCACTATCCCAAGTTGCTCCCAGCCCCGTCCAGCCTGGCCTTGGACACTCCCAGGGATGGGGCAGCCACAGCTTCTCTGGGCAGCCTGTGCCAGGGCCTGCCCACCCTCACAGCCAAGAATTTCCTAATATCTAATCTAAATCTCCCCTTCTTTTAGTTTAAAGCCACTCCCCCATGTCCTGTCCCTCTATCCCTTGTCCCCAGTCCCTCTCCAGCTCTCCTGGAGCCCCTTTAGGCTCAGAAAGGGGCTCTCAGGTCTCCTTGGAGCCTTCTGTTCTCCAGGTGAACACACCCAGCTCTCCCCACCTGGCTCTAGGGCAGAGGGGCTGCAGCCCTGGGAGCAGCTCTGAGGCTCCTCTGGACCCACACCCACAGGATCAGGTCCTTCTTATTTTTGGGGCTCCAGTGTTGAACTGGTCTAAGTCCACTTCAGGTTACCTGTGTGCTTACAAGGTTGCCTTATATTTATTTCCTAATTAAAGGCTATGTCAGTGATTCCAGCAGGAATTTCTCACAGCCCGGGGCAGGTGTGAACATTTGAAGGTACTGGGGCACTGTAGTGAGGGAGGGACAAGAAAAGCTCTAGGTCCTGGAAAGGAATTTTTACAAAGGAAAAGAAAATGTCTGATTACTGCCTTTAATGTATAAAAAAATCTATGACAAAATTATATCCTAATTTTTTAAGCTTTGAAAGTGTATGAATGAGAGGGAATGTGGCAGCTGGCTCTGGAAACTTGGAAGTGGGAACCAGGCTGGTTTTTTTAGGTCACTTGCAATGAAAACTATTCAGAGGTTTAATTCTGAGCTTTCATTCAGGTCTGCCTGGGAGACAATAGAGGCTGAACATCAAACAGGCTCCCGTTCTCCTCACAATCCATGTTTTTTTCCTTTTAAATAAAGCTGTGAGATCCACCTCCGAAGGCTCTGATGGGCCCAGGAGAGCAGGAGTGTCAGCCGGGAGGTCGCATGTCTGCTGCGTCAGTGCCACCATGGGCTGCAGCCCCTGTGCCTTCCCCACACATGTGGGGACCTCCCGACCTAGAACTATATAAATACAATTAAAACAAATGAACGGTATAAAAGATAGCTTTCGCATTTATATGAATTAAAGCAGCAAACATCTCTTAAAATTTCCGGAAATAAGTGAAATTTATTTAGACGTAACAGGACTGGCCGGGACATACTGCTTACACTGAAAACATAATTCAAAAAATTGTATCAATTATTTCTGACAATTTTCTCTAATTTGATAATTATACAACATTTGGCAATTTAAAAAATTATTGCTGTTGTTTCTTCTAAAGCAAAGGACAAGGAGCCGGGGCTGGAGTCCTCGGAGGCTGCATGTCCTGCCCCCGGATTTGTGTTTATGTATCTTGCAATATTTTTCAGTAATCAAGGCAATGCCTTTAAATAAAAGTGAAAAGTTATGTGACCTTGGTTGTCAGACTCAATTTGGACTCGGCCGCAACACTTCGCGTTTTATTTTTTAAATTAGCTGTTGCCATCTTTTACAATTTGTTTATAGGCAGAAAGAGCCACATGGATGGGAAGGATCAGGGAGGAGTTGAGAGCTGCTGCTCTGGCCACAAATAGAGGCATTTTTAATAACCTTAACAGCTTTTTATTTTAGTTTTCCCTTTAATCCCTCTGCTCAGATGGTGCCTTGATTCATTTGAGTTTTCTTTGTAAAGGATCTCTTTCTGTTTTTGAAGAATATTGGATTTTTGTTCCCCCGTCTGGTTCCCTTTCCCCCACTCTGGAATTTTGGGAAGCACACTATTAAAAGGTGTGCAGGGCAGTGTTCCCTCTTAGGCTGCACTTGCTAAACCCTCTTGTTTCCCTGATGTTTGTGCACCTCACCAGCCATCAGGAAGGGGGAATTTGCTGGACCCAGTGCTGCGTATCCCTGCCCCAGGCTGGCTGTGACACCTCCTCCCTCCCCAGTGTCCCATTCCAAGCTGGATTTTCATTCCTTGGACATTTGCACGGGTTTTGGTGTTGACTCTTCCCTTCATGACCAATATCCATGGATTTTCCCCATCTTTATGGCTGGAAGTAGGTCATCTGCTTTGCCAGAGACACCGATCAGCCCCTCTTCTATCTGATTTTTATTTTTCATAGGATACATTTTGAAAGCATATGTAAAATAGGACTGAAAATAGCATTCCAAATGTCAGCAGCCCTGTAGCATCTCGGCTGAGCTGCTCTGCTCCACTGTTTGGAACAGATAAAGTCATTCTGTTCAATGCAAACCAAAGGCAAACATGAATTGGAGCAAAACTACAACGTTTTGTAGTTGTGGCCTGGCACACAGAGCGGCCTTTTGCTGCTTTTGAAGGTGGAATATAAAAGGGAAAGTTTGAGCTTGTATTCATGTAAAAGACAAGAACTGTTTTGATCTAAATATAATATAAAATTAAGGAAGAGGAAGATCATATGGCAAGCCACAAACATCTGACCATGTTGTTGTGCTTCTCTGGCTCCTTTTTGAATATGAGAATGCACTCAATATTATCAAACCAGGCCCTGACTGAAGAGAGGGTGGTGGTGTGTACAGCACCCCCTGAGCTGCTGCACAGTAATGAGATGGACATATATCACATATATCATTTCAGCATTTTCTCTCTCACAGCTTTCCATGCATTTTCAAGGGAATTGGTACATTAAAATGTGTGCTGGTGAGTATTTTAGGCTTGATACAATCAATTGTGTTGTTCTGTGCGACTCTTCCGCTACCAAAAATTATAATTAGATCATTTGAGTTGGTTTTAATTTTGTACTTCTAATAAGAACAAAACTGTTATAGTCTACTCAAGTAAAAGTAGCAAATTAACACATATTCTGATGCATCTTTAAAGCTTTAACCCAGCGCGAGAGATGACGGGCTGCCAATTATTTTGTGATGCTGTGGCAGCACTGCACAGTTTGTAACTCACTCTGCAATCCAGTTTGGGGACAGTGTTGTTTTCTTTTGAAAAAGGAGCCTTTTAAAATGCAGAGTGTGTGGCCAGGCCTGGAGAGCTGCCCGCTGTTCTCACCGGACCATCTGAAGCGGCACATCTGGAACAGAGAGCGGCAGGGAAACGCCAGTCCCTGGTGCAGCTCCTTTCTGTTCAAGGCTTGCCGTGTCTCTGCTGTGGTGTGTGCCTTTCTCCTGCTCTTTTCCCCTAAGTTCCAGTCTGTAATCCTGGTGCTGCAGGAAGGGTTGGAGTCGGTGCGGGATGAAAGAGCCGCCGCGGTTCGTAATGGGGGGGGACAGGCCCCGCCGGCCCCGCGCCCGCTTTGAGCATATTCTATCCCCACATTATTGTATCAAACATCACTTCTAATACAATACCACAGGAAACTAAGGGCCCTATTCAGAGATTACATGCACCCCATGGAAGGGTGCTTTTCATCTATTGGAAGCCTGATTTAAAACCCAGCCCTACGTGACTCTTCCCTATACTGTAACTTGCACAAAACCGGGAGTTCTTGAGGTTTCCTGTATTAGTCCCTGCTCCTTTGACACGCCTGGCACAAGCCCGACAGGGTCTCATTGTGGCATTTTTATTAAGAAAGAGGATGCTGATTCTTTTTTCTCTGTCAGCTGCTGAAATAAGAAGGTTTTAAGAACAAAGGAAAAACTTGTGCCAAGGGGAGACACAAGAGGATTATGATTCCTGAAGGAAGGTGGATGTCCCGCACACCAAAACACTCACTGTCCTGATGAGTCAGTGGGTTTTTCTGGTAAATATATTTAGGGAGAAGCACATGTGGGTGCCATGTCTACTCATTTGTTCTTCAAACTGTAATGCTGCACATTTTGGGTTTCACTATATTGCATTTTAAAACTAATGATGCATTCATTCTCTGAGCAAATCTTATTTCTAAGCCCTAATTTAATAGAATTAAACTCTAAGCTGAATTGGTTTTATGAGATAAAACTCTGAAGTTGATAACTGCATTTAGGAATAGTTCAGGTATTGAGTTTCTAATTTGCTTCCTGAGCATGGAAATCCCTCAGATAGTCAATATTGACGACCTGTAATTGGTAAGAGAGGGGCTTGCTGAGTGTTCTCTCCTGTGCTGGAGTGATGCTCCGTGTGCAGCCTCGGGACTCAGCCCAGCCCAGCCCAGCCCAGCCCGGCTCCATCTGCCCCAGGGGCAGCTCCCAACCCCTTCCCCTCCAGCTTGGGCTGTGCCATTAACAATCCCCATGCGCCTAAGGGAAAGGCTCATTTCAGCTTGGCCAGGGGTTCAGCTCGGACATGGAACCGTCGCTTTGTGCTGCCATCTTCCCCAAGAAGGGTGAGCTCTTTCCATGAGCAGGTAGGACCTGAGGTAGATCATCTCCAGATGATCTAGCTGTGCTACTTAGATACAACCCAGGCTTTAATTCTGCTGCTCGGAAGGCCACGGATGCTCTCTCCAGAGACACCAGCCACAGGGGGAATTGATGCTACATCTGCTTTGTGGCACTTCCAGGTTTTGCTCTGGGTTCCAAAGTACTTGATTTTGCTGCTTTACTACAAGAGTGGTTTGGGGTTTCAGGGCTCAGTTCTACTAAGCTTGAAGAATAGACTTCTAAACCACCTGGATTTCACAAATTTAACGGTGTTTAGTTGCAGATAAGGATTGCTACAAATACAGCACAACCTTCTCCCTGGGAAATCACCAAATCCTTACTTTGGAGTTTCCTGAAACTTTGGTGAGGGTGTGTGCACACTGATAGCACCATGGTTTTCAATTCAGTGAAGTTTGTTGGTGAGTGGTTCTGAGGAGAAATTGGCTATTGAGCCTGTCTGGTTCAAAAAATAAGTAAAAACAGTTGTGTGATTTAAAAAAAGAAGGAGGGGAGAGAAAACAACCTGTTTTTATCGTAGTTGCTTAATAAAAGTGTTTGTTATACCGTAATATGTAATGATTTAAAGCACCAGGAAGGAGTTTGCCATTAGTTTGCATTTCTTGCCTCTACAACCTGTTGGATAATGTTAAACTAAGGAAACTCAGATCAGTTGATGCTGCCGTGTTTAGGCAGGTCTAGAACTGGGCAGGGTTGATGGTGTGAGGCCAGTTCAGAGAATCACAGAGTCACAGAATGGTTTGGGTGGGAAGGGACCTTAGAGCTCATCTAGTTCCAAGCCCTGCCATGGGGCAGTTGCTGGGCTCTGGTGACAGACAGGGTGCTCTGTGCCTGCTGGGCAGCCTGCAGGGCCCTGGGGGCTCATTCCTGCTCCTGTGGCATTGATTCCAGCAGAAACCTGGGGCCAGGTGGTGGTGGCAGTCTGGGCAGGGCAGTGTGCCTGTCTCCCATGCTGGGATCTGTGTGGCACAGCAGTCTGGAGCTGTGCTGGGACAGGGGGAACGCCCATCCTTGGTTCTCTCCTAGCACTATGTCCAGCCAGCCCCTGCCTCCACGGCTCTGCCTTCGCTCCTCGTGCCGCGGCTCAGCTGAGCCCTGTAATGGGAGGTTTCACTTGGCTCTCAGCAGCGACAGGAGCTGTTCCATGGAACGCCTGGAAATTTTAGTCATTTGGTGAAATAACTGGTTTCATAATCCACCGGTAACACGTACCCTGAGCTGGCAGTCGGGTGACAGGGGAACGGGGGTTGCTCTTTCCTCCTGCAGCTGAGGCAGCTTCTCCTCTGCATTCTCAGAGATTAAAGTTTCTTCTTCGTACAAACAGTATAAAGGCGGCTGTTTAGCTATAAACAGTTGCAAATGATAAACAAATCAATATTTGTTAATGTTATGATGCACTTGCATCTCTCAGATACGCATGGAGTGATTTATAGAGTACAGCATTTCAGGGCTGACCCTTGCAGGTCTCAGAAAGCACTTAAAAAATAAATTTACCCTGGCCTCTCTCACCCCATTTCAAAAAGGGTGACAAAGATGAAGTAATTTATAAGTCACACTTTTATTAATGCTTTTAACTTTCATATACTTGGCTTTCTTGCCCTCTGAGCAGCTAAGTGCAGCTCTTGGTCGAATGGTAACCTTCGGTGCTTTGAGGGGGGTTTTGTACAAATGATCAACTCATAAATAGGTGCTGTGCTCCACATTATCCTGCCATAAATTCCCAGGACCTTTCAAGTACATCAAGAAAGAGCAACTTGAACTAGGCGTTCTGCGCTTGAGTTTACAGACTAATGCAGTCCTAATGAGCAGCTGGGCAAAGGGTTTCCAGAGCATGTCTAATGCTTTCTGTGGTGATCCTGTGCTCATGCCCGGCTGGAAGAGCCTGCGAGGCAGGAGGGAGGTGGCCATGCCCGTCCGTTCGGGTGATTTCCCCGCCACAGCTCAGGCACAGTTTTTGTTGTGAACTCACAGTCATGGGGAGTATAGGGAACATTAATGGGACTGGTGTACTGACTCATCACCCCTCTGGTTGTAGGTGTTGTTGAGAGAAAACCGATCTGAAAAAGAACAATGCACAGATAAACTTCAAAATATTTTCATGGTGAGTTCTTGTTGCATGTTGTAGCCCTTACGAAGATACTGGTCGGACATCGAGCCAGCACCTGTGGCTGCTTACCAACATCTCCAGCACCTTTTCCATACAATAACGACATGTTTGTGGAAGGGCTGTGTGGTGATATGGTTTGAATAAAAAAATGCCTGTACAAAACAGCCTCTGCACCCCTGAGCAGGTACCACTGACAGGAATAAACTGTTCAGGTTCAGCTTTGCACAATTAATACTCAGCACAACCAACCAAATGAACCAAGCTGTTGGTCAGGGAGAGCTCAGCCCACATAGGGGGTGAGATCTGCTTGTAGACGTGTCTTCTGTCTTTTTGGCGAGCCCTCAGATGTGAGGCAGGGACACAACCTGAAACCCAGGAAACTCCTCACTGTGTGTGCAATCAGGCTCTGACACAGGCTGTCTGCAGAGACTGGAGATTCTCACCTGGACACAGTCCTGGGCCCCCTGCTCTGGGTGACCCTGCTGGAGCAGGCGGGTTGGACTGTATGATCTCCAGACACGACCTCCAGCCTCAGCTCTGTGGCTCTGTAATCCATCCTTTGCAGCACATTTTCTGTGTGTTGCTTCATTCTGGGGAGCAAAGCTGGCTCTGTCCAATGTCAAGTGTCATCAGGACTTGTACGGGCTGAGGAGCAGCAGTGTCCAGCTGCAGTTCCGAGGGGCAACGAGCAGCCTATCTCTGCTAGATCTGAGTATGGAGGGTTGGTGGCGAGTCGTGTCAGGTGTCTAATTACGAGCAATGAGGAAAGAGAAGAGTGGTAGAGACAGGAATTGTTTGCTGCTTTTCTAGAAGAATCATGCTTCAGGTCTCTTTGGTGCTTACTAGTATGGTAAAGACTGTTGGGTTTTTGACTTGGTTGCAGGGAACTTGCTGCAGCAGGCTGGAGTTCTTTAAAAGAAAATATCTCATGGGAAGCTGCAGGAGCTTTGACTAATTTTAAAGAAATGTGCACAGAACCTTGTGTAATACAGCATTTGAGGCCTGGGCAGAGCAGCATGGTTGAGGCTCTTTGAGTGCATTGATTACCCTTCTTGGAATCGGATCTGTCTGCCAGTTACCCCAGAAGTGGGGAGGGGGGAAAAAAGCTTTTATTTTAGTATAAATGTGTAATGCAGTGTATGGGAAAAGCAAACACCCTGGATTCAAACCATATGCATGGGCTGAATGTGGGCACTGTCTGGTCTGTTATTAATGGATATTGTTAAGCTTGGGATCAGTTTGGAGTTGCCCCTGAAAGCAGAGTCTGGTGGGAGGAACTGCTGGAGGTGGCTGAGGGGCTGGGGCAGGCAGCAAGTGGGGCTGGGGGTTTCCAAAGCAAATGGCTTTTCACCATCACCATTTCTCATGTGCTGCATTTGGAAAAATAGTTAAAGGAGAGTAGTGAATTTGCTTGGGATTTTGTGCTTTACTGAGACTTCCTAGAGTTATGACACTTGATTTTTCTTTTCTGAATAGTTAATGACAGCAGTAGAGGTATAACAGCTAGGAAATTATTTCATCTGCTTAATGAGAAGATTACAAAGAAGAAATGAATGAGCTGGAACCCATGAGAGGTTCTCAATGCTCCTGTCCTGCTTTTCTTCATCCACCCTCTGCAGGCACTGTGTTCTTCTCACAGGGGTTTGATTTACACCAGCGTGTAATTTACATCTTTGCTGCTTGCAGCTGTACAAGGTGTGTACTCTGCAAACATTGTCATATTTGGTGGAGGAGCCCACATTCCTCTGGCTCTGTCCCAGTGGGGCTCAGGGGGTTGTGCTGCTCTGGTGTCTCTGGGGCACCTGCCTGGCCGTGGGCATGGGGCTGGTGCTCGGGCAGGTCTACAAAGTGATGAAGGTGCTACCTGCTCTGACGTGTGGCCCCTCAGTTGGGTGGCTCCAGGTTACTCAGTAGTGCAGGTACTTGAACATGCGTGACAATCTGCAGGTGACCATCCAAAGAAGCTTTTCCATCTTTTTTTTCCTGTTATTCTTGTCCCAACACCCCTTTATCAGCAGTGAAATGAAGCAATGACCCTTAAATCTAAATTTCTCCCAATTTCTCTGTTCCAGTCAATGTGTATTGATGGAAGCCTTTGTATTTGGAAGCTGCCCATTGTAGATCTCAGTCGGTGTAATTCTGCTGTTAATAATTTAAATGATGAAGTCGAGTCGGTGAGAACAATAACCGTGAAACAGATGGAGCTGTGAGCAGTGCAGGGCATAAATCCGTGACAACTCGAGGCTCTGCTGTTGAGCATCCGAGTGGATTAGCAGCTCCAGGAGCGACCCTGCTGCGGGTGGGGGCAGGCGGGGCAGCCTCACAAACTCCAGCCCGTGATCTCTGCTCTTCTTCTCTGGGAAAAACCCAACAAAGCACCAAAGGCAAAACCAGCGAATACTGGAAATTAAGCTCCATGTGATTCTTCTCTGTGTTGTTCTTTCAGTTTGGTGTTGAATCTGATGTTCTGATGAAATTCTCTCTTCCTTAAAGATGATGGTTTTTTATTCATATTCAGGTCCCTCCTTACTCAGCTTGTCCTCAGTGTGGGTGGAGTGCAGAGATAGGGCAAGTCTTTCAGCTCACATGAACTAACACTCTAAGGTCTCATTGGCACAATTTCTGGTCTCTAAACAAGAGAAGTTTGAGTGAAGCCATGGCAGAGGCAGCAGTTCCTGAACTTCTGGTTCTCACAACTGTCTGTATTTCCCAGGTAACAGTTGACAGGACAAGAGGAAGCAGTGTCAAGTTACACCAGGGGAGGTTCAGGTTTTTGATATTGGGGAAAATTTCTTCATGGAAATGTTGTCCAGCCCTGGCAGAGGCTGCCCAGGGCAGTCGTGGAATCCCCATCCCTGGAAATGTCCAAAAACCATGTGGATGTGGCACTTGAGGACACTGTTTAGTGGTGGAGGTGCTGGGCTGATGGCTGGACATGAGTATCTTAGATGTGTTTTCCAGCCTTAATGACATTATGATTGTATGGTTTGGCTGGGTATTAGTTGCAGTCTTCAGTGGGAAGGGATGGGTCTTCAGCAGGGCTGTCCTAGCTGATACAGCTGGAAGGGGCTCAGTCTCTGCCACATCAGCTCCTGTGATTCTACAGAGACTCTTTGAAAAAGAAACCCACCTAAAATGTCATGGTTTCCCAGAACACGCCCCACTCACAATGACATGGGGGTTGTACTGAGCGATGAGGTGTGATTTGCAAATGGCTTAAAATTACTGCACTCAATTATAGCTAGAGCTTTAAGAACCTGAGGAAGGTGGTGGGCTTTGTTACCCAGCCGTGTTCAAGCCCCGTGGCCACGGGAACACCCAGCAGTGAAGTTTGCAGGACTCCATGGAGTCCTTTGGAGCGATGGGATCTGGCCGTGACATTTCATTATGCTGATTTTAACTGGCATGAGGAAAACCTGTGGACAGGCTCCGGTCTTGTGAGGAGGAGGAAAGAGTGGAAAAAGCAAACCATAAATTAAAATAATAACAGTATGGGCCAACAAACAGCACACACATGTGCAACAAAGAGAGGCGCCCTAATAAATACATTCACTTTGATTTACGGCGTTGTGATAATCCAGACCGTCATCCTCGCCGTGCTTGGGAGGTTTTTTGTGTGGTGATGAAGGACAAAATCAATGGTGGGTCTTTTCATTCTTTTAATAAGAAGAAAATAATTCCCCCTCTGTGTTCTGCCAGTCTTGGGACTTGGCTTCAAACCCCATATAAATCTGTAAGAATGTATTAGTGCCTTAGGAGCCTCTTCCTCCCACTCCTGGAGGAAGGTTTTTCTGGAGATGTTTGAGCTTTGCTTCATTTACCTGGATGCTCTGGCCCACCTTCACCTCCCTGATCCACTTGCTCAGCCAGTGATGTCCTGTCCTGCCCTTGATTGGGTTCCCTTGAACTAAATAACACACCTAAAATTCTGCTGCAACAGCACAATAACCATCCTTTGGACCAGTAAGAGAAAATTATTAATTCTTAATATCATAGAATCCTGGAATGGTTCTGGAAGGCTTATCTTGTTCCACCCCCTGCCACAGGCAGGGACACCTTCCACTAGACCAGGCTGCTCCAAGCTCTGTCTCACCTGGATGGTTTTTGAATTTTATTTCTGTCATTGCATGCACACAGTAGAAAAGACTGTGTTTAAATTGATAAAAATATTGATAAAATTAGTCTGTTTTATTTACTTGTAATGTTATGTTAGTATCAGCCTCATCATCAACATCATGCCATATTTCTGTAAAGAAATTATAGCAATCTTAGAAACACTTTTCCAGATATAAATAAAAATTCCTCCTTTGCCTGCCTACAACCAAGGATATTTAGAAAAATTAAACATATAAACTCTTTTCTTCTCTCTGTGGAATTAGCTGATGAGTAATTTAATATATGTGCTTTGTGGTGCATTATTGTGAAATATATTTCATTAGCTTTAAGTGCATTAGCTGATATTTTAAATTCTATGAAAATGAGAGTGTAGGTCTGCGCTCGAGCGCTTTGCACAGTGTGGGCATGTTCTTAGGCAGCTGGATTAGCAAGCACCTCACTTTGGTGTATATACAGCACAGCCCTGGAAGGGAAGTTGTGAAGTTTGTGCATAGAAAACACTGTTATTGTCAGATGAAATTATCAGGGTAAAGCTAATGAATGATTTTGGTGGCATATCTTTTTTTATGTAGCGAAACCCTCCTTTTTCCCTGCTAAACGTGGGCAAGTTCCTGGTGTTCTGTGCTGCAAGGGCTCCAAAAAGCCTTTAGTGCTGTTGGGGAGGTTGGGTGTGTTCTGTGTGTGTAGTGGGGAGGGTACTGCTCAGGGTGAATTGGGATCCATCCCTGCCGTGGGCAAACCTGCTGGGTGGGAGTGGTGCTGGAGCCCCCCAGGGCTGGACAGGGGTGGTGGGGAGCCCCAGGCACCACATGCCAGGGGTCACACAGAGGGATTCCCCTCACTGGGATACAGCTGGGCTTTTGCACTTAACAGACCATTTCTTTCCAGCCCCTGAGCATCCCTGCTCTCACTCGGGGTCTGGGACCTGTTTTTTCATGTTCCGTGTGATTTTTAAATCACTTTCCTGTGGCCTTTAACCCCCACAGATTACATTTTGGGGAGCTGCAGAGGCCAGGCCTGCTGTCAGAGCAGAAAATCAGATTTTTTGATGTGATGTTGTTGCATTAAAAGGGCCAATCTCGTGTCATGTAACATGTGAATAATGGGACTAGCATGTGATGTCAAAAATTTCCAACTGCCTCATAAATAAATGCAGTCCCACCCCTCCCCCCGAAAGGTCACCCCGCTTGAACCTGGGCTCGCATCCCAAATTACCAACGCTCTCAGAGTCAAGGTTAAAGGTACAGTATCCCCTTTCAAAAGGCACATGTCAGTGTCTGTGCTGGGAATGATAAATAACACTTGGAACAGGCTATCAATTTCCCAGGGCCTACTTCCCTTTCTGCTGCGCCGAACTTCGCCGAGGGCCTGGTCCTGGGAGGGAGGAGATCCTGCTCCTGCCGCGGCTCCACGTCTGGTCCTGCCGTTGGGGCTGTGCTGGCTCCTGCCCCGGACAGCCCCAGAGCCTGGGGGGCTCTCTCGGCATGTGCCCCTTGTCTCTGAGCGGGGCCTGTCAGTGTCCCTGCTCTTGGCCCAGCAGTCACTTGGAGAGGCTGGTGTCACACCTATGTGTTCAAAGCTTTATGCACCCCTAGGTTCTTAAGCTTGTAAAATCAAGCAGTGAACCAAAAAATTCAGGAAATGTCCAAGTTTGTACAACCCCAGCTCACCCTCCCTGGGTGGATGTGTCTGACACAGCCTGAAATCATTGGCTCGTAGGGCTTCTTTGAGAGAAGCCTTGGCTGATGTGGGCACAGGGTGCTGGCTCCAAAATTCAGCTGTTCCTTCTTGATTCATTGTCTGTTGAGGGGCATTGGGTGTCAATAAACAGCTGGGAAAATAACTGTCAACACTTCTTTGTGCTATTCCATGTTATCATATGGCATAAAGCAAAATAAATCATTCTTAACCCCATTTTAGGCACAGGTGACAGAGTTGTTGTGATTAAGGTCGTGTGCATGAGTTGTGTACCCAAATTTGGTTGAAAAGTGGCTGTGTGTGTACAACCAACAGAGGGCTTGGCTGGTTATTCAGCACCACCCCAGAGCATGCCCTGCTGTGCTCACTAAATGAGGTCAGGCTCCTGTAGAATGATAGCAAATTAGCATATAATTCAGGCATGTGTGATAATGCAAATGAAACAGAGGGAAAAATTAAGGTTGAATAGGTAAATTTAATGATAGTGTTTTTCTAACTTTAGCATTTTATACATAGCTGTTTTTATAGATACCACACGCGATCTTCAGAGAGGGTGGCCACAAAAGCCAGTGGTTTCCATGGAGCATGTGAGGACACTGGGAGGGTGGGTAACTCAACTGGCTTGGCCAAATGGCTCGCAGCAGCTGTGAGGATGGAGGACTCATTTTGCTCATTTGCCTCATCTATGGGTTTGGCAATCTCCAGAGACCACCTTTGTTTTCTAGGCTTACTCCAAGTTTTGAGTTTTGTTATCTCAGATCTTTTGCAGTTTGAGTGACTCGGGGGTCACTGGCTCTTCCCATGAGGGAGGGCATTGGCAGGATGCAGATGTCACCTGGGGTGTGTCCATGTGTCCTTGGAAGCAGGAGCAGCCATCTGAACAGCCCCTGTGGCTCTCTGTGGAGTGGTGGAGGCAGGCAAATCTCTGAGAGCAGCTCGGACAGGTCGGGGCCCTCCCCAGAGAGCCATTTGTGTGGCTGGGAGGGGAGCATGGCCTGCTTAGGTCAGACTTACCGAGGAGCTGTTTGTGCCTGCGGCAGCTGCAAAGCCCCTCGAGCTGCTCTGGTGCCCAGGGCTGCCTGCACCCCTCTGTCCCCACAAACCCAGTGGGTGTTGGGTGGAGATGGATGGGTGACCTCAACCCTGAGAAATGAGACATCCCCTGGTGCAGCTGTTGCTCAACCAAGGGAGGGATGGAGCTGATGTCACTGGTCCAACAGGGATCGTTATCCACACATTTGGTATTAACCAGCATCTGTGATGGAGTTTTCCTGTCCTTAGATGATGAAGTGTCTGTGTGGTACCTCTTTGCACACATTCTTACCTGGTCCCTGCTCAAGGTTATCATGAGGCAGCCACATCAGCCCAGAGTGTGGCAAAGTTGAGTCTGTTGCCCTGTAGCAAGGGATGAGCGGGGAACTTCTGAAAGAATTTAAAAAGGTTTGTAAATTCTATGGTAATTTGTGAACTTGAAAGCTTTTTTCAAAAAAAAGAGTTTATTTTAAGAAAGCTTTTTCCACCCCTGGCTCTGTACTAACAAAACACTGGGTGGCGTGTTCACGGTAGGTCACTTCCCTGAGGTAGGAGCATGAGAATTTGTGATGTGAAGCTCTCCCTGGCCAAATGATACCTTGTCTTCCCTTTTTTTTGGTAAGAATTTTTGTTAAACTGTTTTTAGACTAACAGCAGATAAACGAGTTAGACGCATAAAATCCTTACTTGTAGAATCACAGACTGGTTTGGGTTGGAAAGGACCTTAAAGCGCATCTTGTTCCACCGCCTGCCACGGGCAGGGACGCCTTCCACTAGAATCCCATAGTCATGTTTATTTACATGGAAGGAATGTGGTTTTATGGAATGCAGTGTGTAAGAGGCTGGAAGCAGCGCAGGTCTCGGTGGCACGGACAGGGTGGCTTTGGCTGCCCGTGCCCTGGGCAGGCGCCCGCTGCCCTGCACGGTGTGACAGCCGTCACCCCAGACCCGGCTACATCTGCCTGGGCTTTGTTCACCAGGCACAGGGGAGGGAGGTGCTCGCTGTGGTCAGGGGCCAAACTACATGTCATATTTCATTACCTTCATTAGCTACTACAGAAGGCTGTGTTCAAAGGGAGAAGGTTGTGCTTAACTCTTCAGCTGCCAGGGTTTGGTTTTTTTTTTTATAAATTCAATTTTAATTTTGCTTCCTTCTCCTCTCAGTGTATCTTTACCTTTGTTTTGAGCTTATCAAACCCATAATTCATGTTTATGCCCAGGATTTTGCCCCCTTAGTGTGGAAGAGGCACTGGCTGCCCTGTAATTCCTGGCTCACTGCTCGGATAGTTGCTGAACCATCTGGAAACAGTTACAGGAGCAGTGGTGTAAACCCAATGGGGAAAATGTGTTTAGCATTAATAAAACTTTCCTTTTTATTTTGTCCACGGTTGTCTTTTCTACCTCACGTATTTCTGTTGTTTTAATATTGCTGATTTGCTCTGAGCAGCTCTGGCTGTCCCAACCCTGGGAGTGTCCCAGGCCAGGCTGGATGGGGCTTGGAGCAACCTGGGCTGGTGGAAGGTGTCCCTGCCCGTGACAGGGGGGCAGGAACTCTCCTGATCTTTAAGGTCCCTTCCAACCCAAACCAGTGTGGGATTCCATGATTTCTTTTGGGTGAAGTAGGAGCCAAAGAGGCCCTTTGTGGTTGAGGTACATTGGGGTGAGTTTGGCTCCTGGTTAAAGATGCAATTTCTTATATGAACAAGCATCCCAGTAAAGAATTAAGATTTCATGGATTGCATGCAACTCAGAGATGTTTATGGCAGATGTCTGCATTACAGTGACCTGTCTCCAGTGTTTAGGCCCACAGTGTGGGCAGAGCTGTGACCGTGTGGGTGTTCTGTCACACTGTACCGTGTGTTTCATTTCACTGGGAGCCACAGGTGGGGTGGGATGGGCAGACAAATGTGGTCCTCTCATCCGCAGGCTGCTGCCACCCAAATTATGTCTGTCAGGAAAAATTCAGGAATGGATTAACAGCTGCAGGTGTTTTCATTGGTGTTTCTGTATTACAGATTTACAGTAGCAACAAAACCAAATTGCGTGTTAATTAGTAAAAATATGAATAAGCAAGAGACTATAAACCCTTCCTATTTCCCACTCGCTCTATAAATCTCCTTTTTCCCAGGCAAGTATTTCCTTGATATTTGTTCCAGCATTTTACAGAGATGTGCTGCAGCGTAATCTGCACCCAGGCAAGATAGCAGGAGGATTAAGATTGAGCTCTTTATCTGATGGCAACAACAGCACATCCAGTATCTCTGCTATTATTCTGAAAATCCCGAAAGCCTCCATTCTGAAATTACTCAAATTTTTAAAGGGCATTTGTGAGGGGTGTATTTCTTTGTGACTCTGCCTGTAATGTCAAGCAGGCAGTGCTTTTTCTGAAAATTTAATGAAAACTTGGATTTGGAATGAGGTTTTTACCTGGCTGTTGTCTGGGACAGATGACAGCTATGTCAAATTGTAAACCTTTAGTAATAGGTGCTTTTTGATGGGAAAGCCCACACCACCATAGCCTGTGATTAAACAATGAGGCAGAACAGCAAAATACTGCTTTTAATTTATCGTTTAATGGTAGAATAAGGCTTGTTTACTTCTTTTTCATCTCCCATGCTCCTAAGACTTTCAGCCATTCTTTTGAAATGTATTTTATAATAAAACCTCAGTGGTTATGTTGCCTAGGGCTTTAGTGCCCATTTTCAAGAAAGGGAGTATTTTTAAGCTTAAAAAAAAATATTCTGCTGACCGATTACATTTCAGCATTTGAGTTGGATGCTGCTGCCTTGATCTATACTTATTATAGGATGATTTAAAAATAATTCTTTGGAATCCTGTGAATTCAGAAGGTTTGGTAACTTGTGTGTTATGCATACAATATAATTTTTATTCTATTTCAAGCCATTAGTTGGGTTTCACACGGTTGGTGTGTGCTAGGTGTACTTATTTTTAATAACACAAATAAATCCAGCTGTGTGTGTGTGGGATGTTTCCCCCCAACACACCATGCCAGAGGTGCCCTTTGGTCCCTGTGACTGACGTGAGGTGACAGGCTGAGTGTCTCCAGCTCCTGCAGACCCCAGGGCAGGCCCATCTGCCCCACTCCTGCTTGGGGGGCATCCTTGGGGCTGCCCATGGGTCCTCTGTGCCCAGCCAGGCTTTGTCAGCCCTCAGGGCCTCAGCTCCTCTCTTGGTGCCAGGGGGAGGATGGAGCTGGGTGTGCTGCTTGTGCCAGACCTTCCCCTGCCTCTGGTCCTCATACAGGTGAGGCTTTAAAGAGAGGGAGGCAGGTGGGCCTGGCAGGCAGGTCCTTCTCAGAGGCTTTTGCTGGAGTCAAACCTAATTCTTGTCACATGCAACAATATTCTTTGCTGCATGTGTTGTGAGTGGTGGTGCAGTCCAGGGTAAAATGTTGTGCCCTTTTCATTAGGACATGTGGACTTGACTCCCATAATTAAACTACACCATACCCAGGCTCTGTGCACTATGTGGTGACCATGGACCCATCCCAGCCAGGCACTGAGGTCCTGCAGCTCATGTGCTGTCTGGGAGCTGTTCTAATAACCAGCATGCAAATGCACAGAAGGACAGGGATTGTCAGGAGAAGCCTCTCAGGCTGTGGCTGTTGCAGCAAGACCTCAAATTAATTCTCCATGTCAAAAGCATTTGGCCTTAGACACAGCAGAGGCAGTCACATTTCATTGTGAAGTCAGGTTTCAAAGCCTATTTGCCCAGGTGCTCATTCCATCGTCCTCGGTAGAAGAACCTCAGGCGACTCTGCACAGAGCAGAGATGAGCCCTCGCATGCTCTCACTGGTGCTCCCTGGGGCCCACAGGGCTGATCTTGGCCAGCACTGCCCAGTGGGCAGCCTTGGGCACTGGGCATGTGCTGGGGCAGAGGGGAAGGAGAAGCAGGAATTCAAAAGAGGGGCCAGTCAGCATGGGTGGGATGTGTCCAGGAGATGAGCGGGGAGTAGGTCCCTCCTCTAACAGTCCAGTTCTCCTAAAAACTTGATGAAACTCTAATCCTTCATAATATCAATGTGGGAATACCCAAACCATACTCCTTGTTTCCCTGGGGTGGAACAAATACCTGTGCAAGTGCTAAATGAGATCTCCTGCAAACACAGTCCCGTTGCTGAAAGAGCAACTAAAGAATGTGCTCTGTAAAACGCAGATTGCTTTTCCAGGGTTACATCTGGTAAGCACACCCAGAGTAGGGATGCTCTGCATGGGGAAGGCCAATAATTATCATGTGCTACAGACAGTTAATGCCTGGAATAATTTTCACAAGGTTTGCTTGATTTTTCTGGGCATCTAAGCAGAAGGTTCAGGGGGAAGTGTGGAACAAGATGTGACTTTCTGACTGTGAGGAGACACAGGAGGTGAAATGTGGATGAAGGCACTCAGGGTCTGCAGAGATAAGGGGAAGGCATTTGCCTCCAGCTGCACGAGGCCTGTTGTATCACACAGTAAGGCTTCAAGGTTCCCCACTTATCGTCCTCTATGAAAATCAAGGGCTTTGTCTTTGAGATCAAAGAAAAAGTGAAAACAGTGAACAGCACTGAGTCCCCCAGCAACAGAATCAAGAAGCAGAGATTATTTTGAGTTGGAAGGACCCACAAGGTTCTGTCTCCAGCTCATGCCCCAGGAGTCAGTCCTGCGTGCTTGGCTTTGGGGGGGCCGTGCCCACCCTGGGCTGCAGCTGGGGCCAGGCGTTCCCCGAGAGCTGCTTCTCTCCAGACAAATCACCTGAGTGTAAGTAAGAGTGGCCAAGGAAACAAAGCCCCTAGAAAATCAGTGTGCGCTGTAGCATTCCTTTGATCACAGGTCTCTCTTTAGTCTTTCCAAGACTGGAATTTAGGGATGGAAAGGATAAGGGGTGTGGTACTTTGGCAGGATCACACAGGGCTGGAGGAATGATATATTTGGGCCAATGTATTTGTGAGTGAGGAACGTTGAAGCGTCGAACCAAAGTGCCCCCTTCCTGCCTCTAACTAGAGTATCAGTGTATCTCTTCAAAATGAGAAGCTGAAATTAAACTCTAAACTAAATGAAACCTGGCTGCATCTGGGACTTGTCAGAAGCCTCATTCAGAGATGCCACTGTGACATTTTCGAAGAGCCTGAAGATGTAGAAGATAATTATCCCATCCCATAGACAAGTCTATTTGTTCCTTATACCAGTTGCTGTGCAATTTGAGTATTTATCTTTTTTTCTTCTCATATAAAGGGTCCCACAGACTCAGCAGGCTGCTTCCTTAGATTCCATGTTTGCATATGCAGCAAACAAAAACATTTTTTCAAATTAAGTTTGCCTGATTCCCTATGTCACCTTGTAGATCTGCAGATAAACCCACTGTGCTGGTTCCATGGCCATCTCCAGACTCCCTTCCTGCTTGACAGACATGGAAAATGCCTCAAGTTTGGTCACACCTGCTCAGAGGATGCTGTTCAGTTTGGGTCTGTTGTAGCTGAGAGGGATGGGCAGGAAGAGAAGGGTGTGGGTTCATCCCAGCTTTCAGGACCTATGACTCCTGCAGTGTGGTGCAGCTCCAGCAGCATCCACACCCCTGGAACATCCCCCTGGGGTCTAAAGGCAGTGTCTGGATTGAGTCCTATGTGGCACTGGAAACAGACCCAGGTCTGCACTGTCCCATGGCCTCTGCCCTCCTTCCTGGCAGCACCCACCCATCCCAAAGGGCTCCTGAGGAGGGAGCTGCCACACAGCAACCTGGTGGTGCAGGATGGCCCCCAAATGCTTTCTGCATTTTATTTACTGTTCTGCTTGCTTCGATTGAAGCCTCTGTAATGAACAGTCTGTTTTCTCACAGCGTCAGGTTTAAGAGGTGGATTCTTTGTGTCAAAAATCTTGACATTCACAAATATGAAATATTCTGCAGTGAAAAAATCGCTCAGAAGAATTTGAGCTGAGGCAGATTTTTTCTCTGATAGAGAATTTTCTTTCTGAATAGAGTCGGGTTCCAGCATCCCGCTTGTCCCCTGCAGTGTCTGGGAAGGTAACCCTGAGAACATCTGGATGGTGTGAGTGGTAGCAGGAGCTGATGGAGTGCCTGGGAGCTTCACCAGCCCCTGGGTATCATCACAATAATCTTCACATTTGGCTAAAAGAAAATTGGAGATGCCCATTTGTACTGGTGAAGAAGGAAATACAGATTTCAGGAGTGGAGGGAAGGAGAGGGAAGGGATTGCCTTTCTTTGCATTAATATAAGATGAAGATTAATTCTGCTGGCAGGATTCTGTCTGCTTGTCAGAATTCAGTGATTTTCCATTTTGGATCAGCGCAGTGCCAGAATGTAAATCCCATTGCCTTGTGTCTTTCAAAATAAAATCAAAAAGCCTCCCTGATTGCTTATATGGGCAGCCAGCACACCTTAAGAAGTAAGAAAGGTTCAGACAGGAATATAATAAGGCACAGGAAAGTGGCAGCATGAAAGGGATGACCTTTATTTGCAATCATAGCTGAGATTTACAGTTTATTACTGATAGCTTTTATAAAGAGCCATTCAGTTCAGAGGTGAGAGGTTTGTCATCTGGAAATGCAATTAACTTTAGCCTTATCCCAATCCCCCTGGTCTTAGTGTGAGAGCAGCACTTCAGCAATATCATGATTTTCCCTCTAATTTCTTTTTTTCCTACATTTTTGTCTCTTCGATCCCTTGTTCTTTGGCATAAATGCAGGTGCATGTTTTTTGCTGCTATTCTTTCATTATTATTAGATGCACCTTTGAATTTTTTATTAGCTCCAACTTGATTATTGAATGAGAAGATTTCAAAGAAGAGTGACATTTAAACCTGAGAAGAACTAAGATCACTCATAGAAAGGAATTGTGCTATTTATGTCAAAAATTAATTACAGACAGGGAGAATCTAAAAAAAAAAAAAAAAAGGGAAGAGGGGGAAGAAGATACAGCTTCTTTTTAAATAGCAATTGATCAATCCTCCACCCACAGAACCCTGGGTGATTCAGTCCTGGTGTTTGGTTCTATCCCCTTAGCCAGCCGTCGGATGCGGGAACACCAAGGAATAGGGAGTAAACAAATAAAGGAGTTTTGGTTTCCCCACTGTGTGCACACAGGGAATCCCTAAAGGTCTGTTCTGGTTTCACAGGTTGGCTTTTGTGGCCCCCCTTTCTCTGCTGGGTCGGGTCTGTAGGAATTTAAGAGCCAGACTGAAAAGCAGGAATTCAGCACACTTGGCCCCTTGGTTGGTTGGCTTTCCCACATCCAGCCCAGGAGTTTTTCCATGGTGGGCTCCTGCCAGACAGGTCAGCTGGAGGTGTGGGGCCTGTGGGGGGCAGAGGGGGGTCCCAGTGCCCCGACATCCCCTGGCCCTGCTCTGCCCCATGGACTGGCTGGAGGGACTGGAGTTCCTATGGGCTCTGCTTGCTCCAGGGTAAATGAGAGCAGAATAATTACTGCTACTGTGGTTTTCATCCCGGTTTTATTGTGGCTATTATTTTCATCAGTGTTAGAGGTTAATATCCCTATTTTTCTCCTCTGCTGCCTGAACACAATGGGGGCTTAGCATGGGCTCAGCCTAGGTAGCCGAGGCAGCGACAGCAGCCTCCACTCTGGAGCTCCTGAAGGTCTCTGGCCTGGGAAGGAATGGCCCTCTTGTCCCAGCAGAATGTGGATCTGGGGCTTCTGTGGAGCATTTCTTGGTTTATCTGGGTAAAAAGCACAAAGAGTGAATATGAGTGACACAGGCACTAGGGGTGTAACCCTTACCCTGCCCATCGCAGTGGTACCCAAGTGTCCAGCAGCATGCAGGGGAGGCAGCTGGGCCTCAGTGTCCTTACAGACCCCTCGGGGGGGGCACAGCAGCCTTAACGTGTGAGGGACGATGGGCTCGGATCGGCGGGCTCAGCCCGGAGAGTGAGCGCTGCCCTTTGCTGCAGGAGGCTTTTGTTCTAGGTTGCTCTTTATCTTGATGATATTCCAGTCCAAAAAGCCTCCTCCTGCCTCTTGACAGCAATAAAGAAACCTCAGTTGTACTTATAGATTTTTATTTCCCCCCGAAGATGGGGCTGGGTTTGGGTGTCTCTGGGAACGATGCCTTTTATTTACCGCTTTGCTTTTTTTTTTTTTTTTTGAGCTGAGTGCTTTTATCTTAACCCTCCTGGCTGCACAGGAATGCTCATGCTGCTTGCAGTGCAATTATTTATTTTGTTTGGAGGCAGAGGATCTGATTTTCCTGAGCTGGGAAAGGGATCAGTTTGCACATCCTGAGGTAAATCCACCCTGCTCCCACAGACCGGGAGCAGCAGGTGCAGCAGGACCGAGTGAGGTTGTGAGATAACTGGGTTTGGGGTTTCCTGGTGTGGAGTGGAAATGGAATAAGCTAAAATGTAAATAGTAGATAAATTCTTATGTTGTTGTTAACACTGGAGACAAACTGTTCCATCCTGACTTTTGTTTTCCTATTCTAAGTATCTGGCTCAGGGGCTGGTCTGCAGGTGAAGAACAATTTCAGCAGTGGTTTCTCTCACAGCAGCCAGGTTCATTGGTAAAAGTCCAGGGGAAAAGAAATAAACAAAGGAACACCAAAAAACACTTGTGCTCTGCCTTTGGAGTTACCCAGCTGGGCCTGGAGCAGCCTGGGGTAGTGGAAGGTGTTCCCTGCCCATGGCAGGGGGTGGAAAGAGATGGGCTTTGAGGTCCCTTCCCACCCAAACTGTTTTGTGATTTTAATAAAAGGTACAAATTCAAATGTGACTAACTCAGATTAACCTCAGAATCAGAACTAGCAAATGCCAGTAGGACAGGAGCCAACTTTAGGAGCACAGAGAAATGAGAAATAAGTATTTCAGGTACAAAAATGATGCTCAGCCCTAAGAAACGTGGCCTTGCACCTGGACAGATGGAAAAAGAGCCACAAGGCTGAAGTAGAGTGAAGGGAGAGTGAGTCAGAACAGGATTTGTTGTGGGTTTCAGTCAAACCCTTCCACTGTACTTTCCATATGTGAGTGCATTGGACTGTGGTTCTGTCCAACACCTGCTGGGGAGGGTGTGGAGAAACCCCAAGTGCGACATGGGGTGGGAGACTTCCCTGCCTGAGAGCTCTGGGAAGGGCTGAGCTGCCTTGGCAAGGGAAGGAGGCTGGGAGGCACCTCCTCAGTTGGAGGTGCTCAGGCCAGACCTGGGGTGGGGTGGGAGCAGTTCCCTCCCCTGCCCTGGCAGGGATGTGTCTGAGACACGGGGCAGCTAAGAAATAGTTAATAAATTTTATGGTTTCATTTAATCCACTAGAAAATATATTCCTCATGTGCACTGAGTGAGTAATCTGTTACTTTTTGATCACCTGAGAAGATAAATGAAAATAAATCCTCTGTGCTCATCCACTGAGGCTTTAAAAAAATAAATGTGTTTTCGGTGTAATAAATAGAAGTGAGAGAATTCCTAAAACTTATGGAGGCTGCAAGGCCAGTCATAGTGTGGCTGCTTCCGAGTTTGTGTCTGTGCTTTTGTTAGGAGTGAGAGGAACATCTCTGTCTCTGGGTGTCTCCCGGAGGTGTCAGGCACCTCCCCTGGTGCTCCCTGAGTCTGTCCAGCCTGTAGGTCCCTCTGATTCCTCCTCTTTTCTACGGAGGAGCAGTGAAGCTTTCATTACTGCTTGGTGTATGTCATATCTGAGGGTTCAGTAGAGTTTTAATTGCTTTGAGTCTTTGAGGCAGAGCTGTTTATACAGCTAATTATGTTAAAAATGAGACACACATGGGGCAGAGTTGCCAAAGAAGGTTTGCACTGGATTTTTAGGACAGCTCGGAGCAAGAGCGATGGGAAGATCTTTGGCTGAGGGAGCTGAACTGCTCTTTGGTTGGTTTGTTCTCTTCCTTTTGACAGAGAAAGTGGATTTTGGTACAAAATCCTGGCACCTCCACTCCCTGAGTGCAGGTTCCTGGGAGGTAACGGGAGCAGTGGAGCACAGGCTGAGCAGAGGCAGAGCTACTGAGACAGTAAAAGAAACACACATATAGGGCATCATCTATTTTCCCTTTGTTGTTTGCAAATGAACCCAACAGGGTAATAGCCAAGGTGTGGTAGGAAATTAATTAGAATTTATTTATAATTACACACCTAACTCAGGCCTATTAGTTACCCTATCTGTGTTTTAATTGCACCTGTTTTGTGGATTTCTTCAGACCTGAAAGATATGATAGTATTTGATTTAAACATTCTGGGAAGTTTGTACTTAGAAATACATGTTAAATCCAAATGGGGCAATTTTTTGCAACTGGGAAATTGTTTTGAAGAAACACTCGATGCTTAGCCACTGTTGTTCTCACTGAGGAAACAGAAACTTTCAGTCTTAGGTACTGCTGCTACATTATTAAAATTTTACCTCGTAGATTTGCTCACACTGATAATTTCTGGATGTTCTTTAAAAGCAGACTAGAAATAGCATGAAAATTATACATAGATTATATTCTATCCTGAAAACTAGTCTGGTCCCCTATGTGCTTATTGATATAATTAAAGCTGCATTAGTTGGGTGGATTATAGTTTCTGGAGTCTTTAGGGAGGTTTGTCTCTTGCGACCGCCCCATCCCCAAATTTAACTCCATCGCAGCCTGGCTCGTACCGGCCGGGTCTGGCTGTGCTTTGCTCTGAAACCTCTTCTCTGCTTTCTGATTTGCACACCCGTGTGTGATGGGTTTTGTGTCTTTATTAGACCTGAGTGTGAGTAGAAATCCTGCATGTTCCCAACCCCCAAGGTGTGAGCAGAGATAGATACAAGGGATGGTTTAAGGCAATTTAGGAGTAACACCAGCATAACACAACTTCAAACTGAGTAGATCTTCCCCCAGTAGCAGAATTCCCAAGCTCAGACAGAGTTTTTTTTGGGGAGGGTGAGGGAGTATTCATTACATGAAAGTACTTATATGTTCCAAGATACTGAGATGATCATTTACTCATGGTAACAGCACTAAAGATTCTCTACTAAATTCTAGTTTGCTCTGTTCTCTAAGGCAACTGCTCTAAATAAAAAGATTAGTTCTATGAATCACAAGGACACCCACAAATATATTGGCATTTGCCACTAAGGAGAATTTTAAATGAAACCATCAGCTAAACCCAACCAAACAATCAGAAATGGTGGTTTAAAATGGGTGTAAAATGCAGTATATATTGTTTAAGAAATGTTAAAAAGTAAGCATTTAACTGAGATGAGTTTTAGGTGGGATGTAGGATGAGTGTCTGGTACATACAGTGAGTTGTTGTGTTTGGAGGAATCTAACCACAGCCCCTGGGTGCTCTGTGCACGGTCAGCCCATTGTGTGTCACCACTGTCCGTGCAGTGACACCACGTCACACAGCGAGTTCCCCTCACAGAGACTTCTTCTTGGGCAGAATTGCACCGGAATGTCTCTGAAAAGGAGTCTGTGTTCTGACACTGTAAAAATCGCTTAATATGAGCTCATCAATAAGGCATTACACCTTGTACGTGGCACAAAGCCCAGCAGAGCAGCAGAACTGCCATGTGCTTCCCAGTCCCTGCAGGGCTGGGCTTGGTGGGGTTAAAACAGGCAGGGGAGGAATAAGAGGGAATTCTTAGCAGTGATTTAAGTGCTGAATTCTGTTGAGGCTGCATCTTCTCCACCAGGCAGATATTTATAGTAAAATCAGAACTAGGAGTTTCCCCTCTCCCACTGTTCAGTGAGAGAATAACGGATGAATGTGCCAATCCTACCCTGGATAACAGAGCACGAACAGAGGGTTCAGCTGAGTAACTGCACGCCTGGCGTTTGTCAGGGTGTGTAAGAACAGCAGCAGCTTGGGGTAATGAAACCACACACAGCCACTTTGCAGGGAGCATGTCTGATCACACATCTGCTGCAAGACAGTGTTGGGAACCCTCACTGCAGATGGATCATCCCTTCCACATGGAGACGGGATACAAGGATGTGTTCAAGGGCAACTCCTCAAACAGGAGTTAACTCAGAATAGAATAGAATGTTTTGGGTTGGAAGGGACCTAAAAGCTCATCCAGTCCCACCCCCTGCTGTGGGCAGGGACACCTTCCACTCTCCCAGATTGCTCCAAGCCCTGTCCAACCTGGCCTTGGACACTCCCGGGGATCCAGGGCAGCCACAGCTTCTCTGGGCAACCTGTGCCAGGGCCCCACCTCACCTGAAGCAGAGACAACCAACATAATAAAAAATATAGGGTACAACATGTATCCAGCCTGACAAAATTCCTGATTTGGACAAGAATCCTTTTCTTTTTCCAGTGATCATGGTTTAGGTTGGAAAGGGCCTTTAAGGTCATTGAGTCCAACCATGGTGATTCTCTGGCACAAGAGGTGGGAACTCTGCACCCCTTCCCATCAGAGCCCTCAGCAGTGTAGGGGCAGCACTGCTCTGCACTGGTCCTTGAGAGCATGAAATCGTCCCAGGGTCTTGGATGCTGAGGTGTCCCAAATATCCCACAGCATATTTCACAGCCAGGAAGGTCCAGAATGGGTGAGATCAGCCCCTGCCAAAGTAAACAGGGTGGTCAGTGTGGCTCACTTAGAGCCACGGCAGCTGTGCTGTTCCTTTCTGAGAGGTTGTAATGAAAAATTAAAGGCTTTAAGTATCTGACCTTTTGCAGGAATTGCTTCAAAAATGGCTTATGCTACTACTACTGTGTCCAGCTACAGTTGTGGTTGTGACAATGGATTCCACTTTGAGAATGCAAATTGAGTTCCTAATTGTGAGACTTAATCTGGGTTGTGCTGGGCAGCAGTTGCTGAGGAGTTTTGTTCCTGCTAAAGCATTTTGGGTTCCTGCTAGAGTCCAAAGTGCTGCTCCAGAGCTGGAAATATTGTGTATGTGGGGAGGAAAAAGGGAAAAGTGGTGACGTTAATGAAAACAGTGCTGGCATGGGAAGGAAAGGGCCCAGGCTTTGTGAGACAGGGAACTTTTACATATGTAGGTCCAGATTTTCATGGGAGTTCGAAGGGCACCTGGAGAAAGAACATCTGGGCTCATGAGCAGCCCCACACGTGTGGCCACAGAGGCAAAGAGGAAACTACTGACGCACGACCCTTGGCTGGCAAACAGTCCGTGGCCAAGCTCAACTGGGCACCTCTGAAAGAAGGGGTTTAATCAATATTCAGATAAATTCTGGGCTGTTTTTTTAGTACTATAAAATAGCGCCACCCCCCTGGCAACTCATCTCTGTGAAAACTCCAGAAAGTTCCTGGTGTGCATTGGGGGAAAACGATACAAATTGCCAAAGTAAGAAACAAACCAGAAAAACCCAGAAAAAAAACAACCAACCAAAAAAACCCACCAAAAAACAAACCAAACAAACAAAAAACCCCCAACCCAAACAAATTAAAAACCCAACAGACTCCCCCAAACAAGCAGAAGGACTTTGATATCCTTTGAGTCATCTTTTAATTGCTGAGGATGTAGTTTTGGAAGATTTTCTAAACCAGGTACTCAATATTTTTAGGTCCTGCAGCCATCACTGTGGGCTTTGCCAGAGACATTGGAATGCCCGTGTACACTGCGCAAAAATACCCCAAACTGTGATTAACCCCCACTTTATGAGCTGTCCAATTCAGTGTGTGTTACCTGTGAAGATAAGGATTTAGTGGCATTTCTTTGAGTTTTTTCCCAAACCAAGTATCTTATTGCTGTGACTTATCAAGAGGCTTATTTGGATAATGACTGCAAATTTGGAACTACTTTTGTACGTCAGAAGGCATCACAGAATTCTAGTGTTATGCCCTTTGGGTTCACATACAACCAGAGTCTTTTACAGATTAATGAACCCTGTCTTGCAAAGATTAATTTATGAGATATTTGTTGTCTGTTCCTATGAAGTCACACTGGCACCGTCTGCTCAGGCACGGTATGTGTGTGGACGGCTGAATTTGAATGTGAAACGCCAGGGAAAATTAACTTCCTGTGGCATCAGGTCGTGGTTTCAGGGATGACAGAGCATCCTGCAGGAATGGGAAATGTTCCGACATGAAACATCCTCCACTGCTGGGAGATGTTAAATAACAAGCAGGAGGATGAAACTCCTGCCAGTTCTACCACATCTACTTCATTTACAGGAAATATAAAGCTGAAAGCAGCATATAGGAGGAGCTTGGCAGTAGAATGTGTAAATAAACAATAAAAAATAAAAGTTGTGGCTGCCCCATCCCTAAGAGTGCCCCAGGCCAGGCTGGACAGGGCTTGGAGCACCCTGGGCTGGTGGAAGGTGTCCCTGCCCATGGCAGGGGGTGGCACTGGATCATCTTTGGGGTCCCTTCCAACCCAAACCATTCTGTGATAAACAGAGTTGGGTTTGATTTCTCCACAAGTTGCTGTAAAGCAATAAAATTAATTTCAGTGAATGTTCCAATGCATAACTCATTTTGAACACTGAGGCCACCAACCTCATATGGGCTCTGGATGCCAACAGATGGATCTGTTGACTTGCCAGTGGCTTTATTTGAACTGTACTGCATTTTCAGGTAAACTGCTGCTTTCACAGAAAATTCCAGCACTTTTTTAGTGTGTGTTTCTATAAGTTTAGGGACAGTTAAAAAAAAAGTTATTTTCATGGGAAAACAATTGTATTATTCAGCAGTCTGGTGGAGGATTTTTCATTGGTGATCTTTATGTGACATTGATGGATTGATTTCCACTCATTTTTAAAATTTATTTCCTTCTAACAAAATACTTATTTTGAACAGTATTTGTATTTTTCTTGCAGAAGTCTGTTGCAACTCTGGTTTGCCCCGTTGTGTTTGGATCTTGGTGGCCGGGACGGGTATTTCTGAGTGCCCTGCGCTCCCGGGGTCCCGCAGGACACGGGACCATTGTCCCACTATGGCCAGAGCTGTGTGGGGCCGGGATCCAGCCGGAGGATGGGATGAGGTGGGGTGCATGAGCCGTGGGAACCGGCCGGATCCCTGCAGGGTGTGTCGTGGCAGGAGCGGGAGGGGAGCGTGACCCGAGTTACTGGGTCTGTAAACAAGGGAGCAGGCACCAAAGAGGTGCTCTCTGGGAGTGTGGAAAAGCCATCCCGGGCAGGTGCCCCGGCCTGCGCAGGAGCACATGGAGCAGGGGAGCTCTGCTTTTCCGCTCGGCCTCTCCTGGCTCTGCGCGCAGCAGGATTTGGTTTCACTGAATAAATCTTAGGGCTGTTTCACGAAAATCAGACAGTCTGTGAAATGAAATGTAAGCATCTGACAGATGGCTTGTAAAACAAAATCTGGGGAACCACCTGGATTTTAGGGATGTGGGTTACCTGAACCGAGGGGAGGTCTTCTGGCATTGCTGACCCGTGTGAGCTTTGCTTTGGAAACTTCACAGAAAACCAGTTTTACAGATGTTGGGATTTCTGTGAAATACCGTGTGTTCCCCAAATGCATGGCATACTGTCACCCCAGTGATTGCCCCGTGAAAAAGAAGCCTCACATCTTGCTTGAGGATTTATGGGGCTCTCACAGCTCTTCCAAGCAGCTGTCCTGGTCACGGCAGTGGGGAGCCAAGCAGAGGGGGAGCCGGGGGCCTGGAATGGCAGCCGTCCATCCCTCTGCAGCCCCTGGGCGTGGGATGACCACAAGGACAGATGCTGGATTATGAACTGGTTCACACTCCCCTCCTGAGGGCTGGTCCTGTGCTCACCCTCCCCTGGTTCAGTTCTGGGGCTGTGTATGAGCTCCCCAGGTCTGTGTGCTCTTCCGATTTATTAAATATGATTAGATAGTGATTGAAAATCGAGGCAGCATCAACCAAGAACTGGCTTCTAAACGTTGTTTCTCCTCAGCAAAGGAAGTAAGGCACAAGTAACTCTAAATAATGATCTTGGGCTTCACACACTGTCACTGGAAGTAAATTAGGAACTCAGAAATTGTTTTGTTCTACAAGACGTCCGCTTTGTGTCTCATCTTTCTCCATAGAGTTAGACCAGTCTCGACTAGGCAGGCCGAGCCCACGTGAGTTTGCATCTGAAGGTCATGAAGACCCTCCTCACGGGCTGCAGGCTCTGCCCAGGGGATTAAGTCAACTCTTGCAAATTCTCTTATGGAATCAATCGCTGCGGAATCTCCTCCTTTTACATCCTTTTGGTGATTGCCTTTTACCTGACAGATCCTTTCTTGCTCTTCCTCTGTGTAGCTTGTCACTTGTTATTTGAGAAACTTTACTTGAGGAATTTGGAGTGTCGTGTTATACTTTGCACATCATCAGTTTATGTGTGTGAGCTGCAGCAAAGCACAGTGATTGCTTAAAAACACTATAGTTACTTAAAAGAGATGACTTTGATTGTGTGTTTTTTGTTCCCATCACAATAACACTTTGCAGGTGATTATTAAATTAGAGATTTTCTTTGTTTTTTGAACAAAAAAACCCCAACCTTTTTCATGTCAGTGCCAATTATGAGTAGTAATTTTTCACATTTTACAAAAGAATTTTCTGTCCTGCTTCCACGCCCCCCCAAATAAAGAAGGGCTTTGACACTCTATGACAAGGAGGTGGGGGGTAGGGTTTTTTATTATTATTTTTTGCAAACACAGTGCTTTTGACTTTTCTTTAAAAAATCTGTTGACTCTATTGAAATGTGACAGGGCAATATTTAACCTGAATAGAGGCATGTTGACTCCTCTTATTAAAACTGACAGTTAAGGACATTTCTCTCTTTATTCCTTCTGATACACGCAGACAAGTCTTCACTGCTAACTAGTATACAAAATCAAAAACAAAAAAATAGCGAGTGAGGAGATGAGTACCTTATAAACAATATATGAATGACAATTGCAAGTTTAATCTAGCAAAGAAACCTTTTTTTATCCTTTAAGAAAATTAAAGCCCTTTCAAATTAGCTTGATATATGAAGACAGGCTGACATCATTAATTTTCAAGCGTTCATTCTTCTTCCCTCTCTCCCGTGGCACACGGGTGTGCATGTTCAGGTGTGCTGATGGGTCGGCAGCGACACCTATAGCGAGAGGGGGAGCCTGCTGGGCTGGAACCCTGGGGGGCATGGGTTGGATCGCAGGTGGCACCTGCCCGTCCTCTTCCCGGGGGGCTTCTGAGGGCCTTCACTTTGGGTGTCTTTTTGGGGAGAAAGGCAATCCAGCGTTCTAATGCTGAGATGCCACCTGGTCTGGTCTCCCTTGGGGTTGTGCAGCTGGGTGTGAAGAGTTTGTGAACTCCCCAAATCTGGGAGTGTCCCAGGCCAGGCTGGACGGGGCTTGGAGCAACCTGGGCTGGTGGAAGGTGTCCCTGCCCATGGCAGGGGGTGGGATGGGATGAGCTTTCAGGTCCCTTCCAACCCAAACCATTTTATGGTCCCCATGGCAGCCTGACCTACACAAGGCTCTTTGAAGAACTTGAAGTTCATCCTGATTTGTGTATCCAAGGCTGAAAAGCCCAAGTTGTTCAGTATTTTCCTAGTTACTTCCTGAAGCAATTGTGTAAATATCTGTACCCATAGGGTGTGTTGGCTGCCCTGTGCCTGTGGGAGGTTGGTTCTTCTGGGCTAGTGGCAGCATGTCTGGAAAAGAAATTGGCTTCAAAGTAGCATGAAATGGAAGTTTATACCCTCGGATGTTGGGGAGTTGAACATCAGAGAAGCAAGAGACAGGAAAGAGCCTGTTTTTAACCTCATCCCATCTGGTTGAAGCACAGGAGGGAAGCCTGGCAGAGGGTGTTCCAGCAGTGACAGTGGTTGGGCCAATCCTTCTCTTTGCACCAGTCAGTTCCTCTGAAAGAGGAAACGGCCTGACGGGTGTTCTGTACCTGTCTCAGGAGATCTGGACAGTCTGACAGAAGAAACAGGAGACCAAAACTGGGGATTAGGCAATTTATGGTGTTGAACCTTCTGTAAAACCAACTGAACTTAAGGAACAAAAGTTAACATCGTTATAGTGGGAGTCACGTTTCAGAATTAAGCTGCTGCTGAAGTTTTTTTGGAGCAGTCTTGTTTCCAGAACACATGTGTGCATCCAAGCCACAAAAGGATATCCAAATCTATATGGAAAATGTGGGATCTGATGCTTTGGCTGCTGTGTGTGGTTAATAGCTGTGTTTTTACAGATAGCAAAGGGATCAAAGACTCTGGTCAGAAAATTCTTGTATGTTTAGACCAAGGGGCAAATAGAAACTATCAGGTGATTGGCACCAGAGGTAGGGAGAGGATGTGTGGCCATTCAGGAGGCTCTCAGAGCAGCACTAGGGATGGGCATGTGACAAGAAATGGCCTTGAATTCCCTCACAGTGTTCTCCATGTTGGTCTGTTCAAGGATTACCAAAGGAAGGTTTTGATACTGAGGGCTGTGCACAGTTAGAGCTGATTCTCATCTGCTCCTTGTCTCCCTTCAGTCCTGCAGCTGAGGTGAGGTTTAGTTTAGAAGCCTTAATTTCAGGGTTGTATATAAGGCTTTTAAAAATACATCTTTCTTCTTCAAAAGAAGTAAATTTTTATTGCACTTTTTCTATTGTTGTAAATTTGATTGGCCAGATGTTGTTTAGGCTCTGTGGTTTTGTTCAAAAATTCTTTTTGTAGATTTTGACCAGGGCCTGGTTTGGTGAATGAGGAACCTATCAAAGGGGGAAATAATTTTATTATTTTTTGTTGCACCTTAACTTTTGCAGATGTTGTAAGTCCTATGATTTCCAACATTTTCAGCACATCTTTACTTAGGTGAAATAAAATATCCTGAGCCTGCAGAGGTGAAGGGTGACAAGCTGAATGTTCTCATCTGAACATCTCCTGCCTGGCAGGAATCCTCATCCACAGCTGTAGGTCCATCCGTGTGGGAATGGGGCAAAGGCACAGCTACAGGTGTGCTCTGATCCCATCTCCTCCTGTCCCAGCTCCAGGCAAGTGTGAGGCAACCAAGGGCAGAACATCCTGTTCGGGAGTGAACTGGGAACCCGGTGCAGTCCAGCACTGGTGGCATTCAAACACAGAATTTTGACAGGTCATCTTCCCTTGGGGTGATGGGCGGGCACTGGCAGGGATGCCCTCCTGTCATCCAGGATTCTCCCCCCTCACACAAGTCTCTTCATCTCTGTGTATCTTGCTGAAGGAACGTTCCATCTCTAATTTAGAGCTGACAGAGTTGACTTTGCACCTTCTTGGTGGTTCACCTGAGAACTGTGATTGGCAGTAGCAGGTGAGGGACAGCAGGTACTGACATTGAGCACAGGCATCACTGTTGGCCTGATGGAAATTCAGGCCAAAAAAACCAATCACAGAAGAATTTGTCATAAAAATATCCATTAGTTTAAGCTTTTCTGTGTTTAAGAATAATATTAATGCTGTGGTTCCAAGCGTAGCTCTGTCTGGGAGTTGACAGCACTGAACCACAGCCCATTGTGAGCTCAGATTCAAAGACTAAGGGTGTTCCTAAGCCCTTATATTGTCCTTTTTGGTGCATTCTGATTAAGTAGGGTCATTGAAGAGACAATGTTGTGCATGTCTGTAGGAAATTACATAAAACCATTCTGATCCATAAATAAACTTTAGTCTTCATTGGATGAGAACTACATCCAAATACACTGATGTTTGTGCATTATCTGCATGTCCGTATTCTTTATTTCCCCTGGTAAGAGCCCTGTGCTTCGCCCCTGAATTAGGATGTTCTCTCTACATTCCAGTTTGAGTCCTATTAAAGAGAATTAACTTCGGTAACACCACGTTGGAGCAGAAATGGCTCTCTCAGCTCGGCGCCGCTTGGGGTCCTCAGGTCAACCTCTTTAATTAAGTCTTGTAATGTTAAGAGTGAATTCAATACCCATCCTACCCTATCAGAGCTAACACTCTTTCCTGCACTGCTTTTATCAGCATGCCCAATTTTCCACCTGGAATTTGTTTTAACGAAGCCCAAATCCTATTTTGCCGAACGCTGGAGGCTGTGTGGAACATTCTGCCCGTGATTCTGTTCAGCCACACTCTGAAACTTGGGACAAACAAGCTGTAAGCTGCGTTTTGATGTCAGGTTAAGCTATTATGGTACAAATTGTGTTTAATATATTTTTAAATACTTTCTTTAATATTTTATAGGGTTTTTTCCCTATTGAATTAGCAGTAAAACAGCAGTGCTTCATATTTCAGATCTTTTTCCACCCTTTGGAGGCCTGCGTTCCACATGATCTGGTTACCAGCTGGACAGCCAGAGGCTGAGCACAAAGCAGCACAGCAGACTCAATTTCTGCCCTAGTGTTCAGCCAGAGTGTTTTTCCACAAATAACCCACTTTCTCATATACTCCCTTCCTAGCTTAATTCCACCCAAAGAATAGAGATGTTTCTTTCCTCCAACTTTTACTTTGTGGGCCACCAAAACCATGGAAATTCAATACATGGGTTTTTATCTGCGAGGAGGGTGCATCACTCACCCTATTTGCTCATTTAAATAGCCATTTAAATTGCACTTTCAGTTCTATTTGCCCCTTCTAAGATGAGCAGTTCTCTTAATTTCTCTTTATATTTTATTTGTTTTATAATTTATTTGTAATGGTATGCTTGAAGTATGAGAAAGAACTGTGGCATGACATGGTCAGACTTCAGCAAACACGAAAAGAAATGAGGTTGTTAAAATACAGGTTTGACAACAGTTGGATTCCCAGTAATGACAAGCCAAGGAAGGTAGGAGGGGACACATGAGAAATGGATTTTGCTGTCCTCTTTTTTAAGAAAACAAAAGGGGGGAAAAAAAAGCCTCGGGAGACCAGCAAGTGCTGTCTGGTCAAAGCAAAGCATTGGTGCAGGTGGATCAGCTCTGGTAAGATCCAGGTCAGCTCACAGAAGCGTGTCCTTAGAATGGGGCTTTCCTCTTTGCTCCCTCAGAACTGCAGAGCTCAGTAGACTCTGGAGTATTTGATAGAAAGCAAGACCACACACTTACTATTATCTGCATTGACACAAGATTGCAGAAATTTGGTAAATAGGTGTTTGGTCACTAAAGTCAATGCACTTGACCCTGTTTACACAGGGGGGGAGAATCTTTGAGCATGGAGTTGCTGTTTCTGTAGTGGTTTTTCAGAGTGAAGCTACACTTAATGCTCAGACTGGAAGGAAGAGGGTTGGTCTGCACGAGTGTTACACGTCCGGAACAAAATCCCATTTGTTCCCAAATGTAAACATCGGGGCGTCAAACCCTTGAACTCGTCTGGCTTTAGCACATTCTCCTCTTGTGATCATGGTTAATTTAGTATAGCTTAAAATTAAAAAGTTAAATGAAAGCTGTTTTTCTGCAGGCTGTTTTCCAAATTTTGCCAGTCCTCCTGTTTTTACTGTGCTTGTTCTGTTAACCAGCAGCCACACGTGTGTGTGTGTGTGTGTGTGTGTGTGTGTGTGTGTGTGTGTGTGTGTGTGCACATCTGTGCCGGGCAGGGACACAGTGCCTGAACATGTGTGGGGACACGGTGCAGTTCAGTGTGTGCTGAGCGAGGGCCCATGAGGGGCCACCTGCTCTGACAGGGCTCGGGCTGTGGGGGCTGAGGAGCAGAGCCTGGAAAACAATTACCGTCTCACACGGACTTGGTAGAGCAAAAGAACAAACTGAACTAATTTCAACTAATTTTTCCCTTGGGATGGGAATTAATTGTCAGGATTGTCCTGTTTACACAGTGGAGCATGTCAGATAAATAGCAGTAATAGTCATTTATATAATTAATAAACTAGCAAAAATTTTCTGATACGTTTGATCTATATGACAAAGTTTATTTTTTGCTTTCTGGTGGGAAACTAGGATGTCTTTGATTTTCTGTAGATACCTGAGGCACACAGAGCTCATGGGCGGGGTGTCCGTCAGAGGGTCTGGGGGTGGTGGAGCACCAAGCGATGGGGGCAGCGCTGCCAGTCTGTGCCCACTGTCCCAGTCACCACCTCCCACTGCCCATGGAATCACAGACTCACAGAATATCCTGGGCTGGAAGGGACTTACAAGGGGCATTGAGTCCAGTTCCACCATGAAAGGTGCTGGCACTTCACTGTGAGCAGCAGTGTTACCTCCTGTTCATATCTGTGGACTTAGAAAGACATATTGCATCATGTCTAGTTTTCTTTTTAACATACGGTTCTTTATATAAATACATCCAGTGAGGAACAGATCAGAAATATTTGCAGAACACAAAGCTATTGCTGCAATGGGTCCGAGGACACAAAACAGGCACATGGAGGCAAAGCTCTGCTGCTTGTCCTCCCAATTCCAAAAAAGCTCATGTGGGGCAATTGCTGCAAAGTAATTTTGGTGTAAATGTCAGCTGGCTCAGCGCTGATTCTCTGTGTGGACAGTCTCAGGGCAGGGACACGTTCTGAGGGAGGCAGCTCACACCATTCCCCAGTGAGGTGGGATGTGCCGAATGCCCTTGGGGAACTGGGGCACCAGATCCAGGCACAGGGACACTGGTTTGTTCCAGGACACTCTGCCATGCTCAGCACTGCCAGCTACAGGACCAAGAGGTGGATTAAGGCAGGATTTAAAGACCTGGGACCTGATCCCAGAGGGCCCCCTCAGCCCAGCTTGTGCTGGTCTGGCAGCAGGAGCGTGGGCAGGTGCGATTTCTCTCGGCTCGGTGGCGCTTGGAGCCCAAGAGCTGCTGAAAGCACTTGAGCTGCACTGGATCTGGCTCCATTTATTCTTAATCCACCGCTCAGTAGAGTATCCACTTTACTTCTAAACCTCTTAGATTTTGCTGGCCTGCGTCACATCCTTGTAATTACTTGGACATGGGACTGTTCCTCTGGTTTTGCTGTGCTTGCCTGAGAGTAATGCTCTGACGTTCCTGTCCAGCTGCCTTGCTGGTTCTCTCACAGTTTGCCTGGCCTAATTGCAGTGAATTGCAGCTTCAACATGAATGTCTCGATCTGCTGGAGAGTCCAGAGGGACAGGACAGATGAGCTTTAAATGCTGGATGTAATAGTAAGATAGAGTGGTCTTGGCGTTTCCAGTCCCTGAGCTGGGAGACAGGGATGAGGAGCAGAATGAAGCCCCATAATCCAAGGGGAAATGGTCAGTGACCTGCTATGACAGTTAGACACACATGAGTCCATGGGGCTGGATGGATCCACTCAAGGGTACTGAGGGAGCTGGTGGAAGTGCTTACCAAGCCACTTCTCCTATTTACCAGAAGTCCTGGCTCACTGGGGAGGTCTGTGGTGACTGGAGGTGCGCAAACATGGCTTATCTACCAGAAAGGTCAGAAGGAGGATCCAGGGAATTCCAGGCCTGTCAGCCTGACCTTGTTGCCCAGAAAGGTCATGGAGCAGATCATCTGGAGTTCCATCACATGGCACATGCAGGACAGTCAGGCAGTCAAGGTCAGACAATATGGGTTCATGAAACAGGTCTGGCTTGACCAATCTGATGTCCCTCCATGAGAAGGTGCCAAGCAGGAAAGGTCCTGGGAATGCTGGTGACAGCAACTGAACATGAGCCCAGGTAGGGAGGAAGGCCAATGGCCCCTGGCCTGTCCCAGCCATGCTGTGACAGCAGGGCCAGGGCAATGCCTGTCCCTGTGCTGGCACTGCTGAGGCACCTCCAGCCCTGGGGGCAGTTCTGGGCCCCTCACCCCAACACAGACACTGAGGGGCTGGAGCGTGTCCAGAGAAGGGAATGGAGCTGGGGAAGGGGCTGGAGCAGCAGGAGCGGCTGAGGGAGCTGGGGGGGCTCAGCCTGGAGAAAAGGAGGCTCAGGGGGGACCTTCTGGCTCTGCAGCTCCCTGGCAGGAGGGGGAGCCGGGGGGGGTCGGGCTCTGCTCCCGGGGAACAGGGACAGGAGGGGAGGGAACTGCCTCAGGATGGGACAAGGGAGGTATAAGTTGAATATTAGAAAAAATGCTTCATGGAAAATGTTGTCCAGCACTGACAGAGCTGCCCAGACCAGTGGTGGAGTCCCCATCCCTGGGGGCTTTAGAAGCCATGTAGTTGTGGTACTTGGGGACATGGGTTAGAGGTGGCCTTGGCAGTGCTGAGGGAGGGAACAGCTGGACTTAATGATTTTCGAGTCCCTTTCGAACCCAGAGGATTCTGTGATGTTCACAAGTGGAGGGTCAAAAAGCCAAGCTGTGTCTCCTTCAGTGCCAGTGCTCCTGAAGGACGGGTATGGTGATTTAAATTTTGTCCTAACAAGTGTCCTTACAGAAAGCACCACTTGGAAACAAACTTCACAGATCCCTTGCTCCTTACCAAGAGCAAACTTGCTGCTTTTCATTAAGCTGTTTGATTGCTATCGAGCTCCTCGTGTCAGTGCCAGAGGCAGCCGGGCTTTGTGCTCTGCGCTGGGTAATTGTGCCGTTTCTGTGGCCCGCTTTGGAACAATGGCTCATAAAAATCTTAAGCAGCTATCACTTTTCATGGCTAATGAACTGAGGATCTGGGAATTAGATCCAGAGCCAATTCTTGGATTAAACCTTCTGAGCCCAAAACAAGGCTGTCTTCAGGAATAAAAAACAAGGCAGGGCCGCCGGAATAGGGCACTACAGAGTGTGACCTTCAAGATGTGAGATAAGTGACCAACATGAAGGGTACAGCAAAAACTAATCAAGGAGGAGGGCTGAATACCAAAGGGCTTGTCGGAGAGTCAGCAACGCAGGCGAGGGGCAGGGGGGAATTGTTTGTTTTTAGATGTGATTTCTAAAAGGCTTTTTGAGTTTCAGAAATATTTGAAGTAGGTGTCCCTCAACATTCACATGCTGATCAGGGGCAGAATGAGTGCGGTGGCCTCGGCCTGCCCCACTGGAGGGGAGTGGGAGAAGCCCCCAAACGGGCTCCGTGCACAAAGGAGGGAGCATGGCTGGGAATCCCGGGGTACTGGGTGGGTGGTCTGTGCTCAGGGGCAGCTTGAACAGCACATTTCATCTGCAGACCAACAATATTTAATAATTGCAGCCCAGAACCCTCAATCTTAAAAGCCAAAGCAAATATCTGTATAAGGTATAGATTTCAGCACTTCCTGGGAAATGAGAACATTGAGAACAACTGGAAGAGTTGTAAATAGTGGCTTTAACAGGAAAATTCCAGAATGTGTTCAAAGTAAATTAGCTCCTGCCATGCCTCCCGCACCCCCCTTTCCGTCCTCCCCCCAGCCCACTTTTATTTGCTTTGAATTTCCCTTCCGCTCTCTTAGTTGACAGCATTTGCACTTATTTCTGTTAGGGAACGCGGCCATTCTTTTTTATGGCAAGGTGAAAATAATTTTATTTTCATCACTTTTCCCCCACTCCTGTGATGGATTTACTTGAAAAAAAATAATGACGGGCTTCACAAACTGGCCTGACAGTTGTGATGCAGAGAGTGAGCTGGCTGAGCAGGGACAGTGAGGCATCTCTGTACCTATTATGGCAAAAATCGATAATGCTTTCTGTAAATTGCTCCTCCCAAAGGAGATGAACAAATGCAGGAGACAAGGGAAGCCATCATTCTGTATGAAAGCCCTGCACATTTGGACCAGTGCAATTATCAGGAAGGGCTTTTTTTTCCCCTTTTCTCTCTCTTTCTTTTGGGGGGGTTGGAAAGTGAGAAAGAGTGGGATGTGAGAAAGGAAAGACTTATTTTTCCAGAAGTGTAAATTGAAGGCAGAGGTTCTGGGGCTTGTCCAAGCAGATTGCTCTGGGGGGCAAGGAAGAAAGTACAATAATTTTTGGAAGTACTTGTACTCTCTGGATGTCTTTACATTCCTATAATGTGTTCAGACTTCAGTTTTTCTGAGACAGCAGTTCTTTTCTCTCATCATCTGGAACCAAGAGGTTCTGTTAATCCTGGCCCCACATTCTGTTGCCCTGAGTGGGAATTCCACAGCACACCAAGAACAGATTTTTCCTCTTGTGGAGTCATATAATTTCTCTATCAAGTGGTATGAAAGGTCATCAGGATCTGAGTAGAGGAGCAAGTGATGCCTTTGCTACTGTGAAGACTGACTGGGGTAAAGTCATTATTTGTCCAGTAAACAAGGAGTAACAGGGAATATGAGAGGACATCCCTTTGTAAATACCTTTTCTTAAAGAAGACACAAGTTGAGGTTGTCCAGGATGGATGTAACACACATTGGGAATAAGGGTCTTTATCACTGAGTCATTACCTTATCACTGGTGTCATGTGAGGCCTTTGGCAAATCCTGCATTTTCACCAAGTCTCAGCTCTCCCATCACAACAGTGAGTTCATAATGACACTTGTCTTTGTTAGGGTCTTCACTTCTTCAAACAAAACCAGTTGAATGGTGATGCTGTTATTGATAGAACTCACTCTGTCCAGCAAATAGATCCCCTGTTGTTGTGAAAACAAGTTGTGAGACCCTTCCTGCCCACGCTCTGAAAGAAGCAGGAAGCTCCTCAGCAGCATGGCAATAAAGTATTAGAATTTGTGCTCTTCTGTCACCTTTCTCTTAGGCTGACAGTGCTGTTTCAGTGAGAAAAACAGTGAAAATGGTATGGATGAATGAGGAGTGTATTGGAGTTGTTTTTTATCAGAGGTGAAAGATACAGAAGGGAGACTGCAGGCAGGTGCCCGAATTTCAAGTGCCCTGAAGTTCAGAAAGACTTTACAAAGACATGTTTAGAAAGGGCATTCAGCAAGTTCCAAAAAAGCCACGGTAGGTAACAGAGTTCAGCACCTATCACCTTGAATTAAATCAGGAGTGAAACGAGAGGCGCTGGTGGGAGACGTTCAGCCCTTCGAAATGTGTCGTAGCACTGTTGTCCCAGGAACACAGTTAAATGCTCAGGGATGTGTTGCCAGATGTGAGGAGTTATCAACAGCAGGACTTGGGAGAGCACAGTAAAGCTTTCACTGTGTGGGGTATGTTGAACTAGTGACATCATGTCGGAGAAGTTAAGCTGCTTTTCCAGTGCTAAGGAGGTGGATGTTGAGTGAAGATGGATAAATAGCAGGCAGAAAGGCCACGATGGAAAAGCGAAGGTTTTCAAGAGAGAAATTATTTATTCACATGGATTTCCTAAAGTTAGCTTTCTAAATTTGTAAGTCCTGCCTTTTTATTAATTTCAGTTTTCTGGCAAGTGTTTTGTTCATGATTTCTGTGTCTCTTTTTGGAGGGTTAATGGTTGCTTCAGAGCTGGGGGAGAATGCGGGAATGAAAGCCGACATTGTTATTCTAGCAAATGGTTTTGGTGGAGCTGTTTCATGGTTTGTTAAAAACACAACAGCTGTTTACAGTCTGTGTGCATCTCCTGCACCCCACGGGCCTGGTGTTGGCGAGAGCCTTTCTGTCCTGTGATCAGCACAGAACGACCGATGAGCTTCTCATGTTGTGTTCTGAGAACCTGAGAAACAGCTTGAGTTTCTTCTTCTTAATACCTCTGGCATGGACTCGTGTTGGCTGGTTGGGAGATGTGTCGGATCAGGTTTCTGCCTTGGCAGAGACAAGCCATGAGGCAAATGCCCAAGTGGGTTTGGCAGGAGCAGCCAGTCGCTGTGAGGGGACATGTTCTGTTGTTCCCAACTGTTGGGAGGTTGAGGAACTGTGATGGAGCAGGGAGTGAGGCCACTCCTCTTTAAGCCAGTGTTCTGTCTCCCTCTCATGGAAGGGAAAAGCATGGCTTTGCCATTTATGTGAGCACAGGAACAGAACAAGCAAAAATGATTTGCTAAAATCAATAATTCTCATGTCATCTTAATGCATCTAAAATATTTAAAGGAAATATGTTTAAAAGCTATTATTACGGTTTACATCTACTGCAAGTTTTAAATAATGAATTTGAGAAATGCTCCTGAAGAAGAAGGGTGGTTCTCATAACCAGGAGGCAAGTCTGGGAACGCAGCGGGCTACAGGTCAGGAAAGGGCAACTGGAAAGGTGACATCCATCACCCGCTGCCAGCGGCGGGTGCCGGGCTCTGCCTCCGCTAGCAGTACTTATTCTTCTGAAGGGAAAGCCTTCTAAACAAGGCTGTGAATTGGTTTTCATGCTCGCATTGACAGATTGGGAAAGCAGTTTGTTCTACCAAATTTAACAATGATATATCATTATCACAACTTTGGGGGAAATCTATAAAATCAATAAGTTTGTAGCCTGAACAGGATTTGTATCGCTTGCTTGCTGTGCTGGTGTCAAAGCGTGAGCATATGGATTGAGTCACAGCCTGAGATCAATGGAATTTGTGGACAGTAAGCTCAATAACAAGCCCTTCTGAAAAGAAATAGATGTAAAAAGCAAATTTACTAGAGTATAAAAAAAAAGCTAATATCTTTTCCGCGCTGGCTGTAAAGTGCTGTTTGGCTGCCGATGGCTGCTGGTACTTTGAAAGCTGTCTGGGGTATGTGCTCGCAATGCTGAGTGCTGCTCCCTGCTCCCACTGCTTCATGCATCGCATGTACAGTTGGATGCTTCTGTTTGTAGGGCTTGTATTAGGAAACTCGCCAAGAATAGGAGGAGGGGGGAAAAATAGCCCTTTATATTGTAAACTGAATAAAGAATAAAAACAGTCAGTGTGTCTGCTGGGGAAAGACCATGGTGGCTTTATTTACTTTGTACTGGCAGGGCTTGCTAATGGAGAAAAATAAAAAGGCATAATTAAATAGTTTAATGAATTCGCAGCTCTTTTGTTTGAGTGGGGCTGGGAATGCATGTTCCAGAGGGCCTCACAAAGAGCTCGGCTGGTAGTGAGTTAAAAGTAGGAAATCAGTCCTTTGAAGGCATTTTTATACTTCATTATCCCAGCATGTAAAATGACTTGTACTAAACGATTGAGGATTTTTTTTTTCACTCTCTCTCTTTCTCTCTTCTTTTTCTAAACAAAGGAGAGCATCAGGGCGGCAGGAGCATAATTCCCCTCAGTGTCCTAGAGCCAATAGATCAGCTTGTCAGCAAATTGGTGGGCCTGTACTTATGTTTCAGTAAAATATAGGGCTCTGGGAAACTGTAGTGAACAACGAAACCACAAGCCAACCACCACAGAAACACACACGCTCTAAGAGATCCTGGGGGAACAGGGATGATAACACCTCCCTTTTCACCTCAGTACTTTGCAGTAGGCAGATACTCACTTTTAAAGGGATTTGTGTGCGTGTGTATGTGCAGTAAAAAGAATAATGTTACATTTTTTCCCACCATGTTTTTTATTTTTTGGTTGTTACGGATGAGTAACAGGGGCTCAGTGAAGGTGGATTCCCTTCCTCACAGAATGCCAGGTGGTAGGATGGGGACTGTTAATGCAAGTAGTGGCATTCATGGGTTCTCCTCAGCTGGTGGGTACGTTGGGTGGTCGCGAAGGTGCAGGGATGGCTGTCCTGCAGAGCCATCACACATCCCTGTGCCTGATGTTCCAGTGTGTGCCCCCTACTACACATGAGCCTTTGACTCAGGCTGCTCAGGGCTTGGTCTTCAGTCTCCACAGCTGCAGCATCCCTGGATTATTCTGTCCTGAGGCTGTGGGAGGGTGGGTAGTCCATCTCACACTACCCTGCTGTGGGAATCAGCTTTGAGTCACTGCTCATTGTTGGTGCACTGGTATTAATGGTGTGGTCCCACTGCACTGCAGGGACACCACAGTCTTCCTGGGGCTCAACCTTAATGAATTCATTTCATTAAAAGAGAGAGTATGTTGCAGTGCTGAGTAAGAATATGGGCAATTTCTGTTAAACAAGATGGCACTGGGAAACAAAACCATATTGAATTTAGGACTGTTTGGATCACCCTACTCCGCTGTGCACTGGAGGTGTGCTTGGAAGAGTCTTTTTGACTTACTTGCTGTTAGAGCAGAGACTTTTCTTCTGTGTCTTGGCATCTTGCAGATGTTGTTGTGGCACTTCAGGACATGGCTTAGTGGTAGTGCTGCATTAGTGGCTGGACTTGGGGAGCTTTGAAGCCTTTTCCAGCCTAAACAATTCCACGATTCTGTGATCAGTTGTTGTGTCCAGTTTTGATATGGACATGACTAGGATGTCCATTCCATGCAGTGGAGGAGAAGATCTTACAACCAGAGGAATGTTTTGCCACTGCCATCCTCGGGCAAAGCCACCGGCTACAATGTCACCTGGTGGCTGGAGCTGGTCACACTGTGTGTGAGAGCCAGCTGCAAGCAGCAGGGAGCTTCCCTCCAGGACCTCACCTGGACCACGGACGGGCATTTACAAAGCATTCCCTGGATTTTACAGCTCAAGTTTGCTTATAAACAACACTAACTGTTTGTTTCTTGTTAAAATTTACCTCATAAACAAATTTTACTGCCTTAGTTCCAGGCAATAAGTGTTTAATCCTGACTTTCTCATCCCTGTAGCAGGGTGACCATAAAGCTGTGGTTGGCACTTTACAGGATTTGCCTGTGCTCTGTGCAGTGGCCATGGTGCCACGTGCTGCTCACAGGGGTGTTTTGTGCCCCCGCACAGGGGGACCATCCCCCCCTCCCAGGAGGCCCTTAGTGGGAATTGCACCAACCAACTGCAGTGCTTTGCTCTGCCGAGAAAGATTTAAAACAGAGACGATATCAAAAGAAGCCCCAAAGTCCAAAATGAAAGCAGCCTTCTGTTTCTGAAGTTTAACTTTCTGAGGTAGCACTGAAGCTGTGCCATTATTTACAGCCCATGGCTGTCTCTCGTCCTTCTTGCTGAGTAGCAGGGAAACGCCGTGGAAGTGACTGCTTATATTGATTAGCGAGACAAGAGAGAGTTAGAGACCCTCAGCACTGCCACTTACAGTGGGCAGGAAACCCAAATTGACCAGTAATAAAGTGTTTGGTTGTACGAGGTGGCTCCTGGGGAAACGGCCTTCTCGGGGTGGGGATGCTGGGGGTGGGAAGCTGTCAATTCCCCGGGCTTGATGAGGACTAAGTGAACGTGCTCTTAAAGCAGCCTGGTAAATGGGAGGGGAAACGGGCTGGTCTGGGCTCCCTTTGCAACTGTGCTTTTGCAAAGTTGGAAGGATGGATGTTCTTGGACCCGTCAGTAAACACTGCCAGCAGCAGCAAGTGCAAACTTGGGCTTGGTTTTTCTCTTTGTTGTGGCTCCACTTACAGACAGGAGAAAAGCAAAAACATTGTTAGCCCCCCATAGAGCAATAGTGTAAAAAACTGAAATACTTGCTGCAATGCAGAGTGAGTCTGTGAAAGAAATGCAGAAGGCCAAGCCAAAAGTACTTGGGCCATCACAGGCCAAAGAGCAAGCAAGGTTTGAGCTCAGTGAGCAATTAAAAGCTAAGAATAATCAGTGACAGTGAAAGTCTTGTGACAATTACTGTGAATTGTTCAGACCTGAAACCTGGATAATTACATAAATGTAATCTTTTTTATCAAGTGCAAACTATTCTAGTGCAGAGGTTGGGTGTCGGGTGTAAGAAACCACCTTGTAGATTGCCATGAATGAGTGTAAAAATACAGCAGAGCACATTGTGATAAAATGAGAACGGCCAAGTCATCAAATAAGAAGCCAGATGTATCAAAATAGCAAAAATAACATTACTAAGAACAACAGTAGGAATGGGAAAATTAAAAACAAAAAGTGTTGGATCACCATTTAGGGGAGAGCAAAGAGCATTTTGAGACAGCCAAATGTCTCTGTGTCGTCCTCTTCTGAAGGTGGCCTGTAGGACAGCAATTGCTAATTAACGCTGTTGCCAAATGGGTGAGATCTGAGTCCTGAAGAGAGAAGAAACAGCTGCTGTCAGAACAATTGCTTTCAAAACTCATTAAAATAACACTTAAAACCAAAATAAACTCAGAACTAGCAGTAGCTGATTTTGAAAACTCGTGCTGGGAAGGTGAAGTCCTGGAAGACAGTGCAATGTCCTCAGTTTAGACAGGAGTTGTAGATGAGTCAGGTAACCTCGAGTTCCTGCAAAAACTCCAGAAAAAGCAATCAAACTATTTGTGAGCACTTGGAAAATGATAAGGGAATGAGTAACAAACAGGGACTTGCCAGAAAAAATGCTGTCTCGGCAACACAACCTGTACAGCAGCGTGGCAGGTGTGGGCAGGGCAGGAGCAATCACTGCCACATACCACCAATTTAGGGAGGGTTTTGACACTTCTCACATGACTCTAGTTCTCAGCAAGCTGAGGAAATTTGGTTGAGATGAGTGTAGGTGTACAATGGGCTGAAGAATCATTTCTAGAGCAAACTTATCACTGTCAGAATGGAAGGAGGTCTGAACTGAGGTTTGGCAGGGGTCTGCCCTGACCCTGGGTCACTGCAGTGTTTGCTTTAATGAGCTGAGTCACGAAGTAGGAAATACATTTACTGAGCTTTCAGACACCAGAAGGCTGAGCTAGTCAGTACATTTGGTGATAGGAGCACAACTCAAAGTAATCTGAGAGGTGGGGGTGATAGCTTGGCAAAAACTGAATTAAATTATATGGGGACAACTCCAAAATTTGGGATGTACACAAAAAATGTAACGTCTTAATAGTTTCTTGGCCAACTGCCCTGATGGTGGATTCAGGTCTCGTGTCATCCTTCTGCTGTAAGAACTGAAATTATTTCTACCTGTGTCCCTCCAGTCTGGTGGTGTTTGTTCATTTATGAGTAAAGTCTAACATCTTCCACAAACTCCCCTGAGATTCTTAAATCCGTGTGTTGCATGAAGCCATTCAGTTAGAGACAGTCAACAACACTTCCTTACTTACTATTAATTTGTTACAAGCAAAATTCCATCTCTGTTTTTATGATGTTTGTGGTACTGTGGACATTCCCTCTTTTCCCCTTCACTGCCCCCCTAAAGCTCACTTCAGCAGTATGAAGTGAACCATGCTTGGAGTGTTATTAAGTAATATTCCTTATTACAAAAAGCACAGGGCTCCCTTTAATGAGAGCCTTAATGCTCCCCGCTCGTGTCACTGTCTGGGGAGCCCCTTTCCTTTGTCCGTAATGAGGAGCTCCTCATTTGCACTGTCCCTGGATTTATGGAGGGACAGGAAAAAAACCTGCAATTTATTACATCTTAAATGAACTGCTCCCAAAGCAAAAACAAAGAGGGCAGTAAACCGGTGCCTGTGCACTGTATAGTTTGATTTTTATGGAGCTGTATCGTGATGCTGTGCCTCACCTAAGCAGGGTGAGCACGGGCTATAATTACCTCTCGTGAACCCCATTTTCTGATAACCTCCCTGGCCTCTCCCTCTTCAGGATGTTGAGTCTGTCTGTTAGGGGATTTTATTTGTTCTCACTGATGGAGCTGGATATGGTTAGGAGCAATGAAGCTCATTTGATATCTCATTTACCTGAAAAGATGGGGCTCACTCCCTGAATCTGAAACAGGGAAGGCAAGGCATTCCTGTTCTGTGGTTTTTATTCTACTGTTCTTCAGGAATTCTTTCTGTTAATTCTCTCTCCTTATGTTCATCCTCACCTTCTCCCACTCAACTATCAGCTTCCTTCTTTGGCAGATATTCCTGCATTCTGTAAGAGTTAGCTAAAAAAACCCAGGTTTTAATTGATGGATCCCCGTTTTAGAAAAAGGGGCTTTAAGGTCAAAGCCTTCCTTTGTGGAGGGAATAGCCAGGCAGTAATAGCTGTGTTCCTGGGCTGAGATAAATCCACTGTCTCTTGTGTGAGATGAATTGACATAATAGTGCTATTCCTTGCTTTTCTGACTTAGGGAAAAATGTACTAATTCCCAGAATTTTTATTATAATTTGACTTCTTTCCAGGAGTGTTTTGGATAAACACATCTGTGTCTTTGATGTGATCAATTTAAAATAAAATTTGAGTTTTAAGAAGGTTTCATGACGGGGTGGGGGGGTTGGTTTGTTTGGTTTGGTTTTCTTTTGACTTTGGCTCACCTTAGACTCCCTTATATTCCGAAATGTGAGCCACCTGAAACGTATTTTTCATGTAGATAACAGCAATCTAGAACTGTCTGTCTAACCTATGGCAAAAAGCAGAAATCAATAATAAATGATCCAGCGCCTTCCTGGTTTTGCCGTGTGTGTGAGTGTTTTCTCTGTAGTTCAAGGGTTATAGAAATTACAGTCGACAAATCCCAGCTACAAATAATACTTCTAGCACTTTGCATAAAGTCTTAAAACCTTTTTATTTATTTGCTTTCCTGCAAGAGTCAAGTAAGAGGCTTTTACATACCAAGGGAAGGCTTTTTTTAGACTTAAACTTCAGAATATTTTCAATATCTGCAACATTATCTTTTGAATAATAATTACCTCTTATATTAAATTATAAGACAGCAGGATTCAGGATTAGATCTCTGCATATTATTCTAGTGAAGGAAATTATGACAGGGGTCATTTTTTAGAATTATGTAGGAGGGTAAAAGGTCCCAGGCAGCATTAGAAGGGAAGGCGTTTATAATTAAATTGTAATTTAGGCCTATGATTTATAGTTTTCTCAATGAAAAATTTGGTGCTGGAGAGAGATCCTAGGAGGAACTTTAGTGAGATACAACTTAATGAAATAATAAAAAGAAAAATGATTCTGGAATAGACTGTATTGCAGTGGTCCCTGTTAGGATGCTGCAGTGGAGCTGCTGTGCTGCCCTGTTTCCCTTGGAAACTCCCTTTTCCAGGGGTTATTTCTAGGCAGTAAAGCTTAGTTTAGGCTGAAACATGACATGGAGGGTTTGAGGTCAAGGTGATTTTGACAATAGATACATTTTTAACTCGTTTAGCTCATTAAAACTTAGGGAAGTCTTTTAAACCGTACAAGTTGTCAGTTCAAGACAAACTGCTGCTTCTTTTTGTTGCTGTTAGTCATGAGATGCAAGAAAACTGTGAGCCTTGTTCTTCTTCATAATTTGTAAAGTCCACTAGAGTGTGGATGCTGGAAACCTGTTCTGAAATAGCACCCACTGAGGTAGAGAGAGCTCATTTTTACCTAATGTGCAGAGTTCAGTATTACTCTGTGGAGCAGAATTAAAGAAGGAGCATTTGTATAGTTATTTTTATTAATTAACAGGCTAAACTCCTCCCTGCCATGATGAAGGACTATTGTACTGGTAGAAAAACATTACTACAGAAAGGTTAAATGATTTGCCACCCACCACTGAGGCGGCGAGTGCCTGCTGTGACCCCAGGAGCCATCCCTGCCCCGACCTATGGGCAGGAAAACTGCTGGGCTGGTTTGTATGGCCAGCACCGAGGTGGGTTAAACACACTCAGGCTAGGAAGGACTAATTTTCATTAAAAATGACTTTAAAATAAAGAGATGTGGGCTCAGACATTGCCTTCTAAACACCATTTGCTTGTGCAAGCTCAGCAGTTGTTCCGACAAATTGTTTATTCCCTGGCCCAAGTTAATAAAAATATCTTTCCCCGCCCCCCTGCAATTACTTGAATTTTGTGGAAAGTTGTAGAAAGTCAACAGTCAAGTTTAGTGTGTGAGTTTCAAGATCTCCTCCTGGATTTTACTACACTCAGATTGCAGCACTGGGATCAAGCCTTCAGATACTTAAATTTTTTGTAGTAACTTTGAATGCAAATAAGAGCCTGATTAAAATAAATGAAACTGCTGAAATTGTGTCTGGGCACAGCGTGACATTTTCCATGTCACAGAAATATGGGAAGGAGGGTGTGACAGAAGCAGCAGGTGTGGGACAGAGGGACGGGACCCGTGCCAGGGGCAGCGGTGGCTCTGCCTCAGAGTTACCCAAATACCCGCTGGTGTAACACAGGGCACAGAATCCTCCCAGACAGCCAAATTCAGGGAGGAAACAACCGGCCTTTTAAAGGCTGCGTGTTCCCATAGAGAATATAATGAACAATGTGTCTTGGAAAGAAAAATCTTAATAGCACAGACTATTCTGTGGCTTCTGTGTAAATAACAGGTATTTTCAAATTTAAATACATAAGTTATGTCACAGGCTCTAGGATTTTTGGAGGACCTATTTCTTGGTTTATTGTGTCAAATTAAAAGTTAAATCCTGGCTACCCTTCCTGCCCCCCTTCCGCCCCTTTTTCCAAGCTAAGCTGAAAAGGGAAAGGTTAAGACTGATACTTGAAAAAAAGGGTATTACATGCTAAAGAGGAAAAGAATAGTTGTTTTTCCCCCTGAGGCCGAGGGGGCGGAGGGGCCAGGGCGGGCCGTGGGGCTGTGAGTGCCTGAGGGCTCCTGTGCCAGCCCGTGCACTGCTGTGCCTCTCCCTCAGCCAGAGCCTGCCGCCCCTCATCTCACTGTTCACAACTTCACCTTTTACCTGCCACTGTCTGCAGGGGCCTGAAGCGACAGGATCAGGGGAAATGGCTTTAAAGTAAGAGAGAGAAGGCTTAGATGGGATACTGGGGATAAATCCCTCCCTGTGAGGGCGGGCAGGCCCTGGCACAGGCTGCCCAGAGAGAAGCTGTGGCTGCCCCAGCCCTGGGAGGGTCCCAGGCCAGGCTGGACGGGGCTGGGAGTGACCTGGGCTGGTGGGAGGTGTCCCTGCCCACGGCAGGGGGTGGCACTGGGTGGGCTCTGAGGTCCCTTCCCACCCCAACAGTGTGGGATTCCGTGACTCGTATTTTGACTGTTTGGCTCCCACACGCACACAAGGCCGCTCTGGTGCCGCGTTCCCTGGAGCGCCCTTTGGAAACCGGGGCCGAGCTGGGTCACAAATCACCGCCCCGGGAACGTCTGAAAGGCTCGAAGGAAAAAAATCTAGTCTAAGGTGGCTTAGAGTGGATACCCAAAATTAATAGACATATTTGACCTTAATCTGTCTTCCTGGACAAGTTTAATTATAGCAATTTCTTAACTTCAGCTCAAGCTCTGGTTTTAGAAATGTTAGTGTTCGTTGAATGTGTGGGGTTTTGTATTTAATATCACTGTGTTTTCTAAGAAAAAGCAAAAATCTATGAAAATTGACTGGAGAGGAATAACCCAGGACTTTGGAGATGCCCCAGATTAATTTCTGAATAAATTGTTGTTTCTGTGATGAGCTCAAATTGGGGGCAAGGAGAAGGAAATTAGAAATACTGTTTTAGAGCCAAACTTAAAAGGGACGCTTTGTTTTTTTTTAATTATTGTTATTTTATTCCCTTTGTGATCACAGCCTGTCCTGGCAGGAATCTTTCAGTGTAAACCATTGGGTATGAGCTGATGATTAAAACCTGATGATGTACATGTTGATTTACACCAACTGGAGTTGTAGCTTTTTTTTTTTAGCTTTTATTTTTGTGTCTTCTGTAACTTAAACAAAGATGTAAAGGTTGTGATATCACTGTGTAATTTGAAATATAAATATTTGAAAATGCAAAATGGGCTACCACACAGTAATATATATGTAGTTGTAGCACATCCTAATAGGTACTAGTGATGTGGTTTAGCTTTCCAGCTTTGCTTTGTGTGCCTCAGTCCTGCCAGCCGTGTCGTGAAGGAGTGTTTACTGTGCCCCTAAAGAGCTCCAGACACCACGTACTGTACAGAACCAGTGACTGACTGGCTTTGGGTCAACCCTGTTCTTTTGTAGTTGTTGTATAAAAATGCATTTCTGATTTCCCAGAAGTTTAGAAAGAGGTGTTTTATCTCTTACATGGTGGGTATGATTTTACCATGTTTTACTCTTTCTCTTTTTACAAGAAAAAAGTGAAAATGCAAAATTTTAGACACAAGCAGCAATTTAGCATCTCTATTTTCATAAATTTTACACCTTTCATATGAAATAATTTTAAGTTTTCTGTTAAAACTGAAGGAAACCACCACTGCCTTAGATTGAAGCCTCTGAGAAAGCAGTTTTGAGCCATACTGATGTAGAAAAACCCCTGGGTTATATATGAAAAAATTAAACTGTTTTCCTCTTTCTTTCTATAGGGCTGGTTGTGTGAGTGGGATTCTAACAGAGCAGAAGGACTCATTGCTTGAGTGCACTTACTTTAGTTCCACATCTTCCCCAACTCCAGGAACTTGAACTTGTCATTATCAGCCCCAGAAGGTCAATGCATTACCCAGGGTAGCAGCTCTTTCATGTGGCCTTTCTGAGGAGGGAAAAACCGGCTTTTAATCTTGGCTTTTATAAAACACTGTGTGTACTGGATACATCCTAACTTGTCATTTCCTCGTGTGTTTTAGTGCTGGGGGAGATCTGGAGATGCTTTGTGATGCCACACAGATACACACGTCTGCAAAAGGCCTAATCTGAAGTGAATCTTCTATAAATAATAAACAACAAATAGGTTCCTTTTAGTTATATTAGCCCCAAAATAGGTCATGTACATTTGTTTTAAATGCAAACTTAACAATAAAGTAAATTCCCCAGGTGGAGAATTTGATGTGTTTGTGCAAATTTTCTGGACACAGTACAAAAAAAAGCCAACACCTATATTTTACCATTTAAAATATTTATACATTGTCTCTTAAAGTCCTGTGTTTGAAATACTGTTTATAATAAACTCCCTATGAGAGAACTAAAGTCACAGGTAAACATTTGCCATTTGTTACTTAAACATAAAGTAATCTCTAACTTTTTTGTGTTTTCCATTGCTACCACAAAAGTTGTCACCTTTGCCAGCTTCCCGCCTCCAAATAATCTGACTTTTCTCCTCATGGTGCACGTGGTCTTGGGGCTTCATGGGCTGCTGAGGGAAGGTGGTGAAGGAGAGAGAGCCTCGTGTCTGTAGACTTGGCTCTCTGGGCCCTTTGCCTCCACTGGAAATATTTATATGGTTTTCACACAAAAAGGGCTGCAAAGGCTGCCCGGGCAGTTCTGTTGGTGTCCCCCAAACAGAAATCTGAGTATGTTAAATTACGTGGGTAATTACAAGACAAAGGCAGAAATATCTGAGAAACAGGTAATTTATTGTGGTTGTTTGGAATTAAAATGGCTATGACACCTATTGTAATTTTCCTACCATTTCTGACTAATATAGAGGTGTTTGGGTTTTAATTGCCATCTTTAAGTGCTTCTGTAATACAAATAATACATACAGGATGTCTCTCAGTAGAATCAGACAAAGGTAAAATGCTAAGAATTGTAGTGCCACATTTTCCAGCTCGTGCTCTTCGAGGAGCAAGGCAGGATCTGAAGTTCTGTGCGTCACCCATTGTAACACACATAATTTCTCCGTCCCTATTCATTTTCATCCCTGAGATGCATTGTAAAAGTGTAAATCCATCACTAGATAATTTTCAGTTCCATTATTTACCAAAATGAATAGTTAAGCAAGTCATTGTTATTGGTGGGATGCTATTGTTGTTTCACAGAGATAGGGCCTGCCAGGGGCTTGAGTGATGTGCACTTGAGTGTTCTTTCAAGATCCTTGTACCTGTTTCATTTGGGAGGAGTTTCACTCATGTAAAATCAAACAGAAACAATTTTAGTAGCCTCTGAAAAGAGAAGAAGGGAAAATGGATATTAATGAACTATTTAATATTCTGCTGTGGCAGAGATGCAGTGATTTTGCTGTTGACACTTTTGCATGGAATTAAAGAGATCTGGTGGTTGTTTTACTCGTCTGTCTTTGTTCCTGAAAGACTTTTCAGTGTCATCAGATTTGGTTTTGTAACCTGAGAGAGATTTTACAGACATGCAGACAAGAAAAAAAAAGTGCTTCTTTTTCATGAAATTCATTGGTATTCAGAACATGGCCCTTTGATGAATTAGAAATTTTGGCTAAAGCTTTAATGAGATTTTTATTTCCTGAACTTATGTTGGAAAATGTGTGAGCTGCACGAATCACAGTTCTGAATAAGGGTGGGTTTAGTTTTTTTGTTCAGGAATATTTCTGGCTCATTGTTGCTCAGTATTTTATTGATTTGTGAGTTGAGAAGTTCACAATGAAGGTGGAACAGTGTGGAGCTCCAGATCTTTACTCTGTGACACAGAACGGTGTGGGGAGCAGAGCCTTTGGTTTGTGGGTGCAGGAGAGGCTGTGGAACCTTTGCCAGAGGAGTCTGCAGCAACAGCTGTCTCCTGTTTCTGTCTCTCACCCCTTTTAGTCCCAGCATTAGTCAGCACCTGAAGTTCCCTCCGAGTTCCCAGCTGCTGCTCCTGGGATGGCACTGGCGTGTGCCAGAGACCGGTGTGTCCTGAGCTGTGAACGCACACAAGGACACTTACATACTTGCTGCGTGAATGGAACCAGATAGCCATGTGTATTTATTTCATGTTCAGTAGAATCTTTCATCGTGAGGCTGGTTGTTCCATGGCACTTGGACAAGTAATTTGGGAAGCTTTCCAGAAGCTGTCATTGAGTGGGCTTAGGTTTTATAACCCCCTTGTGTTCCAGTACTGTGCTACTCACAAATGTTCTCATGACTCAAACCCATTTGATGTACATGGCTTGCCACATTTTTGATACTTACATGTGTTTCAACATGTTAAGAATACTGGGAATTTTCAAGTTATCATTGTACCATGTCCTTTAATTTCCTTAAAATCAAAGTTTTTCAGGGTCATAACACTTGAAGAAATGTTCTGGTGTTGACTGAAAAGAAGGGTGTATCAGTATACAGTCTTAGCAGTTAGGGAAGAGTTTTTGTTAGTCAGATGGACAAGAAGAAATTCTGTTTGTTCACATTCAACCCCAGCTAAATCTGTGTTTTTCATTTCTTTCTGCCAGCTACTTTCTGGATTTATCCTGAACGAGAAGTGAATTAATGCCCAGGAAGGGAGTGTCCTGTGTTACATGCTACAGTCCAGAAGTCCTTCATAAATGGTGAGTAAAACTCTTGCTTTGAATTTCCATGCTGAGTTTTTAGTATTATTTCAGTGAGGTTTAGACAAAGCTGTGGGTTTTCCATCCCTCCATCTGGAGGTGTGTGAGTTGTGGCTGCAGTTCGAGTTGAAGTCTTTCCACACAGGTTAGGAATGCTGTATTTTCAGAACCTCGTTCTGTATTTGAGCATTCCAGGACTCTTCTAGCAATAATTAATGTAGCAGTAATTATGATCTTTACAATTTTATCTGTCTGAACATGTGTTTTTGCAAGGACAAGCTTTGTGCCATGCTTTGACACCGTCCTGGGAGGGGAATTTCTAAAAACAGGATATAAATGCAAATCTGTGTTTAGAATTGAAACACCTGTGTGCTAATGCTGGTTCCTTGCTGTGGTGTGTTTGCTGATGATGTCGCTAATGTAATTTTGTTTTGATGTATTGAAATCAAGATGCAATATTACTTGAAAGTGTAAGATTTTTTTCTGCATTGTCTGGTGCTAAGTTGCTTTGCTTCTCTGTCATCATCGGTCTACTTGTGTGTTGAATTTTGGCCAAAATAACTTGAATTGGAGCAGGGGTGGGAAAGGAGAAGGTGCTTGTAGACAGGTTTGTGGAATCAGTGCAGCAAGTTTTAAATGATGTATGAAATGAAAAATTCCTGTCTGATGCACAGGGCGAGCAGAGCCATTGATGTCTGTGAAATTGCTGCTGCGAGAGGCTATTTCAGAGAATTACAGGATGGTTGGGTTAGAGGGACCTTAAAAATCCTCTCATTCCACCCCCCTGCCATGGACAGGGACATCTTTCACTAGACCCGGTCGCTCAAGTTCTTCTAATGCTATTTCAGAAATGCCAACTTTTAATTTTTTATAAAACTCTTCTGCTTTTATGTGAAAGACAGAAGTCTTTCACAGCAACAAAAATTCATTAGAAAAATCTTTCAAGATGCTGCATCAATAAATATCCTAAGGCAGTTTCTGGGCTTGTGTGTGTTTTTGAGCCCGGGCAGCTTTACTTTACAGAACACTATATGGGTGTGATGGTGGTGGTGAGAATGCTTTGAACCGTCCTAAAGTGAGAATTTTAAAGGCTGAATGTTGGGATTCAAGTTCAGGAGTCCTGTGGTTTGTTTGAGAGAGAGAGTGGGTTTAGGAACTGGACCAGAGGGAAGAGTGATACCCACCAGAGAACCTGGAGAGAGAGCAGGGTTTGTGGTGCAGGGATGGATGGTTGGTACAGAGCAGGAGCTCCGGGCAGCAGCGGAGGCAGGACATGCCCCAGTTTCCCACCTTAGTCACCCAAAGTGGTTTCCTGCATTTGATGACATGGCTCCTGGGGGAAAGGTGAAATGATTTCAGTTAAAACAGACGTACAAGGATCCAAAGTAACATTATCCTGGTTAGTTAAAGATCTGTATTTCCTAGCAGTTGAATCTGATATGTCTATGTCAGTCTGAAAATGTAATTTTGGTTTATGTAAGGAATGTGTGCACAGGTAACTGCACATGTGTAAAACATACAGAATTATATAGCACCCTTCAGCAGGTTTCACCTGTTTTTTCCATAACTCCTTGGTGTAAGAAAACCAAGTAATTGCACCACTGAATTACACAGATTGTTGACTCTAGAAGACTTTTGCATTTCGGTTGTAGATGTCCTAGAAGCGATCTCTGAAGCACAGGAAGCACATTTCAGCACCCTTTCTGCTTAGTCTTTGTGTATGTGATTCTCCAAGTCTCTTATAATTGAATTTTGTTGTGTTTTCACATTGCTGATGGTCAAGACTTTTTACATTACTATCAAAAACAATACGGGAAGGGAAATAATTTTTATATTGTGCTGTCAGATTTCTTAGAAAGCTAAAAAATAGTGTCTGAAGAAATTGAGAACATTCATAAATTCTGCTTGGTTATTTATTTTATTTTTTTTAGCATTTTCATGCTGTGCTTCTGCTTTCTAGAAGCATGTACTTCCTTCCAGCTCTGCTGTTCTGCTGTGCTGATCCAAGCAAGCTTTTCAGTGCTTAGAAAGAAAAAAGAGAACACCGTATAGATGGCTTTTAAAGCCAGCAGCTGATTTGTTTGTTGTCATGAAAGTCAGTATTGCCCTTTTCTTAGTTCCTCATTATTGTTTCCTTCATTCAATATCTGGGGCTTCTGAGCTGCCTGTCTGATCCATCCAGTGGAATTTCCCAGCTTCTGAGCCATCCTGTCAGAGCAGAAGTGCAAAAGCCATGGAGTGATGACCAGAGCCCTGAATTCAGCAATGCTGGCCGGTGCCAGCATTGCCTGAGCTCTCTGTGCCCTCCTGTCTCCAGGTCTCTCAAACCAGGCCCCCCCCAGTCTGTGCCCCTGGTATCCCAGCCCCCCTGGGCTGGTTCCAGTGAGCTCTGCTCTGTCCTGTCTGCTTGGACAAGCGGCCGCTGCTCGTGGTTTGGTGATGGGGGAGCAAGAACTGCTCCTGCCTGAGCCTGGTTCCTTCCGTCTCCCCAGCTCTTCCCCTCCTGCCTCTGGTGCCGTAGTTTACAACTCCCACTGTGATAATGCTCTTCTCCTTGGCCTGCGTCTTCCCCAGCTCCTCGGGTCAGCCCCTGAAGGAGCTGCTGTTCCCAGAGCCCTGCAGGGAGCCCTCGTCTGAGTTGGGAGCCACTGTAGTCACCTCAGCTTCTCAGTGAACCCGGCTCTGGGGGTACAGCGAGATAAAGCCTGAACTGCAGCTGGAGAACATTTCTCTTTCTCCTCTCTTCAAGTTGTCTTGGGTCAAATTACTGAATGTCTTTGTATCTTGGTTTCACTCTTCTTTTTAAAATGTTTTGAAATCTGTAGAGAGAAATCAGTCTTTTAAAAGTATTGATTGGTGTGATGGGTGTTTCAAGTGTTTGTTAATGTGCTAAAACATGCTTTGTTCTTCTGAGGAAACCTGCTCTTTGTTCCAGGTTATAGTTGTCTTTTGGCCTTGAAGTTGAAAATGAAGGTGTTACCTTTAAGGTCATTTACTGTAGATAATATTTCTTTGTGTGTTATTACAAATATTTAATATTACAGTATTAGACTTTGCTTTACTGGAAATGAATGGTTTTGCAGTGCATATACTCTGAAAGAAAGGGAACAAGGGGTACAGTGATAGTTGAGATAATTGTGATAAAATAGGAAGCAATAGCATGAATTAAACAGGTAATCAACCGTTTTTTTTACTGAAATTATTTGACACAAAAAAGAGTACTGCTTGGTTGCTGCAAGGCATTTAATACTGAATCTGAACCAGTTTTGACCAAATTTGGGTGTGGGTATTAGTCTTTGGAAAATACTCTTATTAAAAAGTGCTGTAAGCCTGTCCTTTCCCAAGTCCTGCAGAGACACTGGCACTGTTTGCAGCAGATTGTTTGTAAAAACTGTTGTGCAAATAGGAGAGTGTTTGTGTGCCGAAAATTAATTTATCAGGCTGGCTGGAAGTTACTTGTTCGTTAAAGATCAACCTTTTTTAATCCATCTTATTTGTAGCTCTTCTATGAGTGTCACCCGTGGTTTACTGAAATCAGGCTGGAGATCCAGTGCTGAGAGATGCTGTTAATGGGGAGAGGGTTTGGGATGCTAAATAGGAAGAATGGGGTGACTTTGAAGAAGTGATGAAAATAAGGTGAAATCAACTAGAGTGTAGTAGGAACAGCTTTCCTGCTTCTGCAAGCGTAGTGTTTTGTTGTGGGCAGGGGGCGTGGGCTGACAGCAGTCCAGCTGTGCCACCAACACCCCGTGCTCCTGGAAAAGCCACGTGTGGCCCTCGGACACGCAAAGGAAAAGGAATTCCAGGGAGGTCTGCACAGTAGAGGTGCCGTTGTAACAGCAGCTGGCAGGAGCTCATCTATTTACAGAGGAAAAATGTGAAATGAGGACTATCTCTCAGTCAGAGAACAGTGCACAGGCATCTCTAGATCTCATCATTATTACTCAGGGCCGGAACAATTAACACCGAGTCAGGACTTTGTTTGTCTTTAACAAGGAGAGGACGATGGGTCATTTCTCCTAATGATGCTCTGAATGCAGTCGAGATAAATGGTTCGGTAATCTGACAAACAGGAAGAATAACATGAAGTGTGTACGATTACTTTTCCCCCCCTCCTGAAATGTGTTAGAGCCACTGTGGCACTCGTAGCAGGTGGAAGAAGAAAACAGTTCTTGAACTCTTTGCTAAATTGATATACTAATCAGAGTGCCTTCTCCAGAAAAGAAAGAAGAGCCCCATTTTGCCTGGACTCTATCTTTGCTATTTTCCTTTTTCAAAATAGAAGATTAGGAGGTGTCTGCACCGATGTGATAAAACGTTCCCGTGGAATTGTATTGTATTTTCGCCTTGAGTTGCTGGCAAAATGAAGTTGTTGGCTTTCAGTGCTGCTTTGTTTTTGACCCCTTTTTGTGAATTCTCTGAGGAAGGAAACATATTCCCATCTTTTATAGTAATCAAATTTATCTGGCATCTCTCAGCCTCTTGCATTACTTATGCTACAGTTGGCCAGCCTTGGGAAGGCTTTAGCAGGTTTATTTATTTATTGTTCTAAAGTGAAGGTTTTTGACTTGAGGTCCTCACATAATCCCTGGGGATTTGAAGAAAAAAAGTGAAAGTGCTTTCTGCCATTATTCTGATAGAGTTATGTTCTGTGAAACTTTAAAAAAACCCAAACCAGACCACCCAAAACCTAAACAAACCCCCCATGAGTCCAAAATCCCCAAGAAACACTGAGAGAAGAAGAAACTTGATTAACTTACTAGTGTTGAAAATGTTCTTGTTCCCCTGGGAGGAGGTTGGTGAGTCTGATGACATTGCATTTGTTTTGGAATTTCAGCTTCATAATTGTCTGTGTGTGCTAATGAAGTTTTTCAAACCTGTCTAATAGCTTTTAGTGTCCCTGTGTTTAGTGAATTGCATCACAGCCTGTAGCCCCTGCTCTGGGGCAGGGAGGGCTGTGAGGCTGGAAACACCCAGAGACCTCCCACGGAAAACAAGCACGGCTTGTACACAGTCTCAGGTGCTGAGCTCACCTTTGGAATACTTCTCAAGGTCTGCCCTTGTATTACACTGTTACAATCCCAGGCAAAAAAAGGGAGCAACTTCCCTTTTAAAACAAAAGGATAACTTAGAAAGCATGTTAGAGTAATATTAAGGTAAATAAAAATTGACGACTTTGTCTTTTTCCGAAACCCCATTTCTTTTAGCAGAATGCCTGTGACCTCATTCAGCTTTGTCAACTTCCTTGTGTATCTTGTGTATCTCTTGGTGTTTGTTCAGAAGTTTATTTCTATGCTTGAAAAAATGAAAGGTTGATTATAAGGGAAATCCGGAGTATTACCAATTATTTTGCTTTCAAATATGATTTATTTGACTAACAACCTTAAAAGCTGGGACTGATTTAATTTTATTTTACACTCATGAAATCCACAGAAGGCTGACCTGGCCATCTTCCTCATCTTCTGCTTTGTAGGTCTCAAATGCTATTTCCCCTCTGACTCTTTGATCTCACAGAATTTTTCTTTGAGGAGTAAACAGTGATAGTATGAAGATGTTCATATTACATTTTACATGTACATACCCGTGTAGAGGGATTTTTTATTGCAGGAGAAAAATCAAATCCTTGTCACCTAAACTGCTAATTACGTTTGATAAATGTATGGTATATATTTAATGCAAAGAGAATTTAGGAAATAATACACCTTGTGTAATTACAGCGACCGAGCTACTTCCATCAATCTAATTTTTCTGATTCAGGTTCATTTGCATTGCATTATTTTTATTAAATGAGCTTTCAGTGGAAGCCCTGCTCTCTGTCAAGAAGAAGAATCAAATGTTGAAATATTTCGAGGTGCATAAATCCAGTTTGCACATCCCATGGGTCAGGCACGGCTTTCTGTCACACCCCACAGGCACGGGCACAGGTGTGTGGGGTTCCAGCTGGGAACACACCTGGGCAGGGCACACCGAGCCGCCTCCCCTGCCCCTCTGTCGGACCCTCCGGGGCCACCGTGGGGCTGGAAAACCCTCCCTGTAGTTCCTCACAGCCTGTCCCAGGGACAACTGGGCTTCCTCCTGTAACTAGGCTGGGCTGGGCTCTCCTAACCCCCAAATGCTCTTTGATTCTTCTCCAGGTAGCATCAAATCCCGTTCTGAGTCATTTTAGTATAACTGATTATATACTAAAATAAATCAGTTCATCTTCGTATCTGGAAACAACATTCCTGAAGGTGGCCCTTAGCTACATCTCCCAGAGCCGTGTAGTAGGTCAACATCCTGCTTTATCCTGAGTCAAAAAATGTTGATCATAGAGCAAATTTATGGCTTTCCCTTGTCTGGGAATCAGTGTTGCTTCTCTCAGTTAAACACACTTCTCCCATGGGACCCTTCTGGGACGGTCCAACAGACCAGAGTGAAAACTTCCTTTTTTCAGAATAGTCCTCTCAGTTACAGATGAAGGTTGGGAGAGTTCCCTTTAAAGGACACCACCATCATCAACTTATGTTACTTCAAAGTAAGCAGAGGACATTCCTCATACCTTCACTTCGTGTAATGATTATTGTTAATAAAGACCTTTTCCCCCTTAAAATTACTCAAATTCATTAAGTCCGATTCATTGGCAAGAAATCTGAACTGCCTGCAAACTGTTAAGTCTTGGGACCAGTTAAAAATAATTCATCATGTGCAGTAATTCTGTGGAAAACAACGAAAAAAGAATAAATAATTTCCATTAGTTTAATGGAAATAATGAGATAGTGGCAGTGTTTCTCTGGTGTGTTATAATTACATAGTTTATTTGAAGAATAAAATACTAGGGTATTATAAAGAACGCCATATGGTTACTGCTAGTGTAAACAATCATGTTATTAATTTTTTTTCAGTTCTAAATAGTCACCAGGAATTGTTAGAACTCTCGCACAAGACACCTGATTTTCAAATTTGGGGTTCTTTTAAGATCTTAAACCAGTAATTTGCAGATTAAGAGAAAATGTGAAAATACTTGCTTCTCCTGGTCAGATGGCCGGGAATAACTCGAGCTTTTCCAGTTTCCCAGTGCCGTGCAGCAGCTTTGCTGATGTGTGTGTTCGGTCATGAAATGCCTACAGGTCAGTCAGCGGCCCACTCTGTTCTCTCCGTGGCAATCGGGGTGGGAGTGTCCTGGTTCCTGCTCCAGCCGGGCAGGGAGCAGCAGAGCTTTGGCCACCCCAGACCCCTCACGAGAACATGAAAGAAACTCTCTGAGGTGCAGCTAATGGGCCCTTTCATTGATTACAGATTTTAAGGCCAGAAGGGAGTGTTAAATCATCTGATCGGACATCCTAGATAACATGTGACATTAAAAGGAGCCCAGTTAATTCTGTATTAAGCGTTAAACTTGGGTTTAAACAGAATTTTTATTGTGCTGGTTCAGCTTGTGTTGATATTTCCAGGCAGGAGAATCTTCTCAGGCCGAGAGTTGTTTAGGCTTGTCAGTCAGCTTGTTCTCACAGAATCCCAGACTGGTTTGGGTTGGGACGGACCTCAAAGCCCACCCAGTGCCACCCCCTGCCAGGGGCAGGGACCCCTCCCACCAGTCCCGTCCAGCCTGGCCTGGGACTCTCCCAGGGATGGGGCAGCCCCGGGCAAAGTTCTGGATTGATTCTTCCCCATGGCTTATTGGTAGATTATTGTGCAGATGTGTTAATTAGCATTTTTATTGTGCTAAAAAATAAGAGAGGACTTTTATCATTCCCAGCACTGTCAGCTAAACTTGTTCTCAGAAATAAAATCTGGGTGGTGGCTGTCTCTCAGAAACATGGAATTTTGCTGCTTGTCTCTGTATTGTTGTACCTTGATGAAAGAAATTATCCCTGTTACTTCTTTGGTGGGTTTAAATTTGCCATTAAACATATTTAGATCTAAACAAGATCATATTTTTTCTAGTTTTTTATAAAACCAAACCAGTAAATATCTATACATTACTGTTTTGGCAAATGCTGACACTGAGATTCTCTCATCTCTCTTAATTATTTAATTACATCTTCCAGATTTCTTGATGTCTTTGATTCTGTTGCTGAGTTAACTCCTGTGTAACAAGGAAGATGTTTTGTAATATTAGGAAAAATGTGTAAGGGAAGAAAATACTCAATGAGCTTTTTCAGTGACCTCCAGAGAAAGACCTGGGAAAATAAATTACTTAAGTTTGGGATGTACATGTAAAATATGATCTGGCAATTTATTGGATTATTTGGATTTTCTATTTAATTGGTTCAGTTTTATTGAATTACCTGAAGTTTTAAGCTGTATGGTATTTCTGCTATTTGTGTGTTATTACGCTTCCACTTCAATTAGCTTATTGAGCAATTAACAGGGTGTCAGCAGGTGATTTAACAAAGGGATAAATCGCTACTCTGGCCGGTGTAGACCCGGGAGGTTGAAGGCAGCGGGGGACATGTTTGTGTGGTGGTGAAATGACTCTGCCATTGACTCCCTTATGAAATAATACAGGAATTTTGGGAACTTATTTTGAAACAGCTTGTCCTCTTTCTTTAATTGGACTTGAAAAGTGTATTTGGCAAAAATCACAGCCTGTTTCAATCAATTTTTTCAGGCTGATCAACTATAGTTTTTACTGAATTGATCGCTAAGACAGTAGTGTTGCTTATAACATTGACTAGATTATGCTTTAAAAAAATATACTAATAAGTAATTCAGAGAAACTAAAATCCTAAATGCCGTGGAAGTGTGTCCCTGTGCATGTCATTGATAATGCCTTAGAAATTAAAAGCCTTCGTAACAGTTTCCCTGTCTGGCATTGCAGTTTCACCACTGTACACCAGCAAACCTGATTTTATGTCTGAAAACCCAGCACTGCAAATCCCTCTGAACTGTGGTGCTGGCTTTGGTGCAGGGCATGAAATAATTTTTCCATCTTACCCCGCCGCTCTCCGAAGGTCAGCCTTTCAATTGGGCTGTTACTGTCTTGCTGCAGAGTTTCCAAGCTACGTTAATTTTTGGGCTGCCATTGATGGATGGAGCAGTTGGAATTCTGACACACAGCAGCCTGACTGGAATGACCTGCAGAGGCAGATGTCGGCCTCTTATTTCATGCCCGTTTGTCAGGAAGAAAAAACAGCCTTTTTTTTTATTTTTTTTAAGCAGTCCTGCTTTTATCCATGGAGAGAACACTCATAGGTGGGTGTGCTGTGATACACATACCTATAAAAATATAAGAAATCCTATAAAAATCACATCTATTTATCATTGCTGGCAAACCTGGGGGAAGTCTCTTCAGAATTTGTCAGTGGCCAGCATTGAGGACGTGCATATTCTTCCTCTATTTTCTGTGCTGCAAACCAGTGTACAAGAACTATCTGGAGAATTTATTATTTCATAAAAAGGTATTATTTTGTCCACAGATAAGCTGAGAAAATGAACACAGTTCTTTTGAGTTACCTGTGAATTTACAGTTGCAAAGGAATCCCCTCTGTGATGGTTTTGCAGATTGCTGGTACCATCAGCAAGGTTTCCTGCTCCTTGTCCAGAGTTTCCCTCTGAGGATGACACGGACCCTTCCTGGGTGCACCGGGCTGCTCCTTTCATGTTGGAGCCAAACCATCATCCAGGAACGAACACACGGAGGGAGTTTTATCATTAAAGTATAAAAATCAATTTAAAGGACTGATGGAGACAGAAGGAGCTGAACTTTCCCACTTGAGACTTGGCCTGTACAGAGTCCTGAGGGCGAATTAGTGTGTTTGGTTGCTATGGCTGAAAAAAATGGAAATATTTAAATTAAAGAATGGAAAATCACTATAACTGTCAGGGTTAAATGTGAGCAGATCTCAGCAAAGCCTTTGAGTGCCTGTCCTGCCTTTGAGCTCTGCCAGGGACATGAAGGGGAGGAATTCTGGGGTGTTTCTGTCACCTGGATGGAGTGAATACAAGTTTTGACACTAATTTTGGTAGGATCCGAATTTTACCTTTATTTCTTCATTCTCCAACTGGGATTACTTTTCTTGGGAAACTCTAAATTCTTAATTTTGGAACTAATTCTTTGTTTCTAAAATTCACAGAGGACATAAAAAGCACAAATAGCTAGAAAAGAAACATAACTCACGCTCATGGCCTAATTGTAATTACAATTAACAGTCAATACATTAATCATAAAGGTATAAAACAGTTGTGTAAATGTGCAGATAATAAAAAAAAATCATATTGTGTAAGTAATGGGTGCAGGTCCATTTTAGTGACAAACCCAAAGAATCTTTAAGGTCATCTTTTGTCATTAATGTGCATTTTAGAATTGGATAATGTGAAGTCATACCTTTGTTTAAAAAAATAAAGAAGAACCGTAAGTTGTGAAAATAGGAAAGCAGGGGAAGAGCAGGAGCCTGATCTGTGTATAATATAAATAAATAAAAGATGTGTGGTTTTAGCAGCAAGTGTCCTCGTCTGCTAAAACAGCATCACTAGAGATCGTGTGATCCCTGTCAATGAATGTCTGGAATTTCAAGGCTGGATATTTTTAAGGCTTTTCCCTCTGCAACTGTGTCAGCTAAAGTAGAAATACAGGCTTGGTGCAGAGATTATTACTTGAGTTTCTTTGTCCAGAGGTCTGTGGCAGACAATATTATACGGGTTGACTCTTCTCCAAGGTACCTGCAGACTTTAATTTCTTATGTCTTTTAAAGTGAAAGCAGAAAACGGGGGCAATGTTGCTGGTGAACACAGGGTTGGTGCTGGGGGAGAGCCTCAGAACACACAGAAAGGCAAATTTCTGGGAATGTTAGTAACAGCAGTTGGGCTTTGAGTAAGTGCAGTGTCTTCTTGCAGATAATATATACATGTTTATTGCAAAATTGATGCTGAAAAGTACACTGAACTTATTTAAAAATTAAAAATACTGATTTAATTGGTTGTGCCTGATAAGAGAAACCCTCTCCCCCCAGTCGAGTACCTTGGGATGCTTCTGAGTTCTGAGGCTGTGGAGTCTCTGGCCTCTGCTCCCAAGAGTAGGGCTGTTCTCCTTGGGAGTTTCACCATGAACACTGAAAATGCTGTAAGTTGGTAAAATCCCAGCCTCAGAGGTGCTGCACTGCAGCGACAGGGGCTGAACACACAGTTTTCCTTATTGCTGGAAAGTTTTTCTGAATTGCTGATATCCCTAGCACTGTGCCAGAGGTGGGAACCCCAGCGTTGCAAATCTCAGGTGTGTTTAAAAATTGCTTTACATGGTATTAAAAGAGCAGGTGTGTCCGTGGATGTTGGGTGTGGCACCGTGCCTGGTGCAGCCGGGGCAGCTGGGCTTTGTCCCTGGGAAGACATTTGTCAGGGAACAGGGTTGGTTGGCTCCACTTTCCTCCTGTTTTGCCATTTGCATGTCATTATCACAAGTGATGCTGCCTGAGTGCTGCAGCCTGTTTGTTTACAAGATTTGCCTCAAAATGTTGCAGATCATCAGGACAAGGTTGACAAAACAAGTTCCTTTCCATGCTCTTCCTCCCTTTCCCACTGAGCACCTGGGGACACGGACCCGCTCACTTCAGCAGTCTCATTGATGTGTTGGGTCAATCCCTTGGGTGTTAAAGGAGTAAAAAAAGGTTGATGACATCTCCCTCCTGTCCATGTTTGGAATGACAGAAGGAATTGGGTCAGTTAAAATTCTCTTTGAGGTTGTTACTATAACCAGTGTTGAGGTTTTGCAAACATACTCCATGGTTTGTCGCTGCTCTCTGGTGAATCTAGAAGTAAATTCCTCTGTACAGTACATTTCTCAGTGTAAAGCTAGGAATTAAATATGTCTGTGCTACTTGAAATGCCAGTTAAAATTACCTTGGTAGAATTAATCATGTGCTGGAGTGTGTGGGGGCATTTGCCTTCTGTTAGGCACCAGTGTTCCCATACTTGTCATCTTGCTCATTCACAATTCCTGCTGCTGGTTCTACTTGCTTTGGCTCATAAGAGCATGTTCATAGAACATTAATGTCAGTGTCCTGGGAGCGCGCAGAGCACTGGAAGGAGCTGGTGCAGGTGACGGCAGGGGTGGGTCGATGTGCCTGTGCAACAGCTGCCTTGGGACTGTCACTGGAGGGGCTCCCGGGGCCTCACGTGCTGTATCTGTGGTGTGGCTCTCGTGCTCCTTAGCTGGGGTCACTGCTGCTCCGCCCAGCGACTCCCCCATCGCCCCGTCCTTGCTCCCTGCCCTTGGGCTCTTCCTCTGCCCATCCTGCTTTGTCCCCACAGACGCCGCTTTCAGCCGGTGGTACTGAAGACCCAGGAGCACCAGGGTGGTTTGGGAGGTGGCACAGAGAGGTTTGATGGCACCATCTTCCTTGTAGCTGAATAGGAAACAAGGTTTTCTGTGTTCAGGAAGAGAGTGGTAGGAGAGCTTTGGGAGCTTTGGTTTACAACATGGATAATAAGAGATTTTAACTCACTGGAGTCCTGAAGTGATCAGTGCTCTTGGCATATGTTCTGTCAGATGCTCCCACGTATCTGCCTGTTATCTGTTCTCATCCCTTCTGTCCCTGTCTCTCCTCTGTACATACAAAGCAAGGAAGGACGTTTTTCCTATATCTCCTCATGAATTTTGTCAGCAATGGTGACACCACGATGGTGTCACCACAGTCCCTACATGTTTTCCTAACATAACGTGCTGCATTTCTTTCCACAGTCAATCTTTATATAAGCCCGTTGCTGCTGATAACCAAAGAATAAAATACAATGTCAAGGACCACCTGACAAAGTGAGATGATGATTTCTTTGTTAAATTTTCTTGATATAAATCTTCCTGATAAACTTCTCCCTTGGCTGGTGTAGTGTGGCCAGTTCAGAGCTGTGCTGATGAGCTTTTATTGCCACAAGAGTCTGGCATCTTCCCTGTCCATTTAATTGAACAGGAACTAGACTATTCCGTTTTCACATGATTCTAGACAGGAGACATGAAAAACACAAAATATAAGCTTTAGGACCCAGAAACTCAAGTTAATAACAAAGATGAGCTCTGAAAAATGCCAGGCAGTGTTTGGAGGAACTGACTCCTAGATTCGAGATGAGTAGAATGGGGAGGGATAATTAATTATTCAGGTGTCATCCATTACTAAAAGTATTCTTTCACCAAGACCCCAGAATTGTCTTCCAGTGGAAATTGTACAATTACCTGTGGAGTAAATGGCCTAGTGTACATTCATATGTCAAAATGTGCTTCGAGATGTATGTCAGCACTTTTGTGCAGGAGAGGGAAATAAATCAGAGCCAAGTCTGAACTACCTCCCTGTGCTGGTGCTTCAATGTCCCATTTCAGCTGCTGCAGCTACTGTGAAGTCCATGAAAAACTGCTAAAGCTTCCTTCTCCTTTTGCCCAGGCTTCCTTCTGCTTTTCCCTGCTTCTGTTATTTGCCTTTGTAAGAGAAGTGATCAAGTGCAAAACTGTCCCTTTAAAATATTTTATACTTTTTTCAGAACCAATTCTTGTAGCTGTTTAGTGTGCAGATGAATGTAATTCATTCTCACATGAGGTCTGGGTATTGAAACAATGAGTAGTGACTGTTCAGAGTTTTGAATTGCAACTTCTGTTGCTGGTGTTTGCATGTGAGAGCCTTCAGCTCTGCTCCAAACCACAACACCAGAAGTTGCTGGGCATGTCGTGACCTTTTGGTGTCCAGACACCAGAGCATCTCAGCTGGGGGTGGCCTGCCAAGCAAACATCAGGATTCCCGTAATTCTTCTTACAAGAACGTGAGACTCTGCCGGGTCACGGCAAGACTTTGGTGTTCTGAGGGTCTGGGTGCCATCTGTGATGTTTGCACAGTATTCAGCTTCTGCATTGCTTAAAGCTTTGAACTGGAGGTGTTCCACGTGCTGATTCCAGGATCAGGGGCTGTCCCCTGCCTGGGCAGCACTCAGAACCCAGCTGTTGGTTCTGTGAGAGCAGGGCATGAGCATTCCAGTCTCAGAATGTGTGTGTGCATAACCTGGCACACGGCTCCACTCCTGTGGCCGCAGCTGCTGTTTGACCCCATCTGGCACCAGCCAGCAAAACTCCAGAAAACTGGTGCCCCTTGGGTGCTTTGGTTTGGGGGCTGTTGGGTTGGGGGTTGTTTTTTTTTTTCTTCTGGAGCAAATGACTTTGGCTATCCAGCTCCTGTTGCTCAAAGAAATCACATTATTTCCATTTTCATCCCTCCCTTTACCTCCCCCTGACAGATTTAAATAACAGCAAGGCTTCTACTTAAAATGATAACATCCAGGAAATTAAAAGTTAAGCCCTTCCCTGTCCGTGCCTCGATGTCTCTGCTTCCCCCTTCTCAGCAGGGGTGTAAATGAAGGATGAAGCTCAGCCTGGACTTCCAATTTCCTGGCTGGTGTCCGTGTGTATCAAACACCACCATTACACAGTCTTCGTGTCTGGGAAGGATTCATACACAAAATACTATGGAAAACTAGAGAATAGCCAGAGGAGAAATCAAACATTCTGTAAAGGTTCATATTAACCTAAATTACCTCAATGCTTTGTTGAATAAGTGACAAAATTTAGGTCCTAAAGTGTTATTAGGAAAATGTTCATCACTTACCAAGGGGTTACTTAAAATTAGAGTTTGTAATTTCTTCTACCTTGGTAGTTTTGCCTTTGTGTGGTAAAGGAGTTGTATTGTCACGGTGCGTTCCCCTCTCAGCTTCCTTGACTATCAGAACTGACACATCCTGAACTTGCAGTGTTCCCCCGGCCCTGACAGAGTGGGGGGATGGCACAGGAGAGAGATTCCCAGTGCTGGGAAGGATGCTGGTGCCGGAGATCCACTCCGGGGAGGGGCTGAGCACAGAGACTGTTCAGGAGAGCAGAGAAATAGTAGGGAAGATTAGCAGGTGAAAGACACAAAGTACAGGTCAGAGTTAAGACTAGTTAATCTGTTGCTGCAAAAATGTAATTAAATATTTTATGAATGCTTAGAAAATACTTAAGCTTCACTTCCTGCCTAGATAAAGGCTGGTGGCCAACACAGCCCTGGTACTGCCCATGGATTCCTGAGCTGCACCTCGGTGCCAGTCACAGCCTACAAAGTCCCTTCTCTGTTGCTGCTCCACAGATACCCCCAGTCTGGAGAAGAGAAAAACACCAGCTTTTTTGTTTGTTTGTTTTGTTTTAAATTCATTGTATTGCCCACATCTTTCAGTATGAAGTGATAGATGAGCTCTGGGTTTTCTGTATCAATTCATATTTTTTTCTGGTTTTACCTTTACTGAGTGAGTATCTTCCCGGTCTGTTCCGTGGTCAGGCTTCTGGCAGGTGCATCTTTCTTTATTGCTGTGAAAAATGGGGTGCCTTTATTCTTATTAAACTCAAAATACCTGAAATGAATTTCAGATTTATACAGAGAAGTCTCACTATTTGCAGAATGAATCATAAATGCCAGTAATGCAATTTTAAAGAGACGTTTTCTCATAGAAGAAGAAAAATCCCTGAATCTGGGTGTCTGGCTTCCTTGCTCTCACCAAAGGAGCTGGGAATTTTCTCTATCCTGGTTGTTGTTTTAATATTGGAAAGATAAACAGAACTGGAGAAGAGGCAAAAGTTATTTTTTTTCTGGCTGCTTAAAAATTTGTGGGTGTTTTGTTTGAGAGGTGCCCGAGTTCACTGTGTACCTAAAACACGTGCCCAGACCAACACAACAAACACAGTCAGTGACAACAAACGGCAGAGAAAGATTTAAACATCCATTGATTTCCGCGGCACTGATTCTGTGCTGTGTTTGCTGCCTGGGAAGCTGGAACAGCCCCCTGTGCACAGGGCTTGGCAAGGGCAGCACGAGCCTCTGCTCCTCATGCCAGGGACTGGCACTGCCCAGGGCCAGCGCTGCTGAGGGGCAGTTTGGGATCTCTTCTGTGCTCTTTCTAATGCTGAGAAAAAAGGGCCGTTTTGGGCAAAACAGGTTTCTTGCTTATTTTTCTTATCATTTTCTTCAACTATAAATCTGTTCTTTCTGATGAGATTCACAGATTTTACTCCAAAATTTAAACCCTCCTGCAATCATTTTATAGTAAAACTGAGAAAAAAACCCAGTCTAAGCAATTCATGGCCTAATTCTTCTGTCCCTACAGACACCAAAATACCACCCACCTTATCTTTCCCATGGATTTTTCTGCCTTTGCCAAAATTTAGGATCAAATATTGCTCTGTTTAGTTAGGAAAAGTTTCACCTAAATCTCTGTTTCAGAAGGTGGCAAATAAGATCCGAACTTTACCAAGTAGCTGGGAACATAATTGTTGTTACTTAATTTTCTACCAAACCCTAAGTTCAGAAGTTAAATATTCATTTGTATTTTAACTTTCATTAGAATAATTTGGAACTTCAGATATTAATTCTCCATACAGCCCAGCTGTGCACAGCGGGGAAATGAAACCCCAAACAAGTGATCTCAGCACTGGCATTCTGGGGGCACTTTGGGAAGGTGCAAGTTGGGTGTGTTTGGGAGCTGATATTTTCCCCTCCCCTTGATCATTTCAGGAGAGCGATTTTCATCATAAACCAACATGTCAGCCAAAGCATCTACATTAAAAAAAAAAAAATATTTCACAATTTTCCACAGGCACATTTGATGTAAACCCTGGAGGTGTATTCCCTGAGTACCTATTACCTCCATTTTAGGGAAATTACATTAAATTATTAGTGACAAATTTACTTGTCTGCCAATGTGTTTTTCTTGAATTTTACTACAACATCAATACTTGGCTGTTTTATATGGGCCCTCATTTACCTGTCTTTGAAGGCAGTCACCCCTCTGGGAGCTTTGCCTGTCACTAACATGCACTAGGAAGAGTCTTTAAGTTTAACATTTGCTGTTTTGAATTAGGGAAAAAAGTAAGTTACACTTTCAAAATATAATCTGCTTCTTCAAGAAGTCCTTTTATTGTCTTCTGGCACTTTTTTAGACAGCAAAGCTGGTTAGAAGGGCAAAAGAGATACTGGTTTGGCAGCGTAAAGGTGCTCACCATGAGGAACTGAAACATCCCTGGTCTGGTACATCTCTCGTTGGGGAAATTACCAGATTTTGCTTGTGTTTGTGTCTGTTCAAGAATCCAGTCTGATGCCAAAATAAAAGCAGATGGAAAAAAAAGTCAGACTGAGATCTAAATTAAACGAAATTCAAATCTCTTCCAATTGCATAAAGAAGTACAACTATGAGGCATGTGAAAAATGATTTGGGCTTTTCCGAGCAGTCCCAGCATGCTGGGAGCGAGGGTCACTTGCTGCCTTTTTTAAATCTTTGAAGTCTTTGTCTTCAAATGCAATTAGTGTGACTTCCAAAGAAAGAAATGTTTCTGGATTCACTGTGCTGCAGTAATACTTGTATAAGCCTCAAAAAATACTGTGCTTTTTGAAACAGAAGCATTTGCAGTCAGAGTTCATCGAGTCCCGGAACGGTTTTGATCGGGAGGAACCGTAAAGATCATCTCGTTGCACCCCCTGCCATGGGCAGGGACTCCTTCCACTCTCCCAGGCTGCTCCAAACCCGGTCCAGCCTGGCCTTGGGCACTGCCAGGGATGGGGCACTCTTCCCATGGGGTGCAGACGTGCAGGGCTCCCTTAGGGAGGGCACTCTGGGTGCTGTAATCCCCTGGCACGGCTGATGGAGGGGCAGCACTGTCCCACCTTCTGCTGGAATCGGCTCCAGCCCGCAGAGGAAGGGCATTCTGGTTCAGTGCTGGTCAGAGATTTCTGGGGAATACTTTGGTGCTTCAGCAAAGAGTATTGGCTATAGAACAGTCCAGTATTTTGTTCCCTAAAATACTGATTGCCAGTACTGGAGTCATCTGTGTTTTATTGGACGTGAGGGGATGTCACTAACTCACAGTTTTAAAAGTTCTAATTAACAAGTGCCTCAAAATGTGTGTGAGGATTCACGTGGACAGAGCTGGCGGAGCACAGTCAATACCCATGGTGGTGTTTGGGAGAGGCTTTGGGCCAGCAAACTGAAGCCAGAGAGGCAACAGTGCTGTGGCTTCATTTCCTTGTGTATCATTTGCTGCCTCGTGGACCAGGTTCTGTTACAGCCCTTCACGTGTCAGACATGGTGGACAAGGAAGGATCATGTTGGTAGTCATAAATTCTGTGTCAAGCTTCCAGAAATTGGGATTTCTCGTGCTGGAGCATCAAATTTTTGGGAGTTGTTTTGTCCAGAAAGCTCAAAGAGGTGAAAATGGATTGTGGGGGTACTAACAGAGAGTAGGTTAGAAAGCTACAATCAAATTGCTCTCAATTTAGCAAAGCAGTTGATTAAGATCAGCTTTTAAATGGGACTTTAGTTACCCCAGAATAACTTGTGGTCTGAGAAGACAGTACGAGGATGTCTGAGTAGAAGGACTGTAGGAGGAAGATGAGGGTTGTGCCAGAGTAATTCAATTTCAGTTGTGAGTACAACAGGACTAAGAAACATGCTAACAGAAATTATATTAATTCTTAATCTTTTTCATTTCTGTTTATTAACTGCTAATAAACTAAATATTTCTATCACATCTTCCCTTGCTCAAAGTATTATTTCAGAGACTCTGCTTTACCTCTTTGGCACTGGGACTGCCATAGATCCGTAAGAATTCCATGGGATGAGTGTTGCTTTCCCTTGTATTATATGCAAATCTTGAACAAGCAGTAAAATGGAGCATATGCTTACAATGTACCTCATAATTCATTTCAATTTATTCCCTCACCGAATCAAAATGATTATATAAATCAATGCAATTTTAAACTGATTAACCTCAAACCCTCTTAATAAGAAAGTGGGGGCTGCAGAGTTCAGGGGATGTGAAAAGTCTTTATGTTAGTTTGCTGATTTTTTTATCCTAGGACTGAAAATAGGAGGTGTGTATTATTGCCATCAAATATAATTTGATGAGGAAATTATATTCTTCAAGGACTTTCCTCTTCCAGCTTTAGATGTTGCTGTGCCAAAATTCAATGTCAGTGCAATATATTTTGGCCAAAATGAAGGTGAAGAAGCAAAGGGGACTTTGCTGCTTCCCGCAGGTTTTTTCATATGCATTGAGTTTTAAAGGAGTTTTAAGGGTCTTTTTTGAGAACCTGGTAGAAATTTTGGAAGGATCTTAAAACTCTCCAAGGTAAGATTTGTGAGGAGTTCCTCACTCCTCTGTGAGAGTCGCTGAGGAAAGGGTGCCCCTCCTTTGTGCATGCCCCTGCACACTGGGCACGGCTTGGTGGTGACCGCGGTGGTGGTGCTGGCACGGTGGGACCTGGGGGTCTTTGCTTCTTACAAAACCTGCTGAGAGACAAAGGGAAAGGTGGGAGCCTCTCCTGGTCTGTTTGCTTTGGCTCTCCAGCACGGGCAGGCAGGGGCTGTTCCACTGTCCGTCCCGCTGAGCTCTCAGTACAGGGAAATTGGCAAATTAAGGCCTTTGGGTGTGAACAGTCAGTAAAATATGGGTGTCTTCAGGATCAGTATTTTATTTATGTGTTTCCCCTCATGTTTTGGACAGTGTGTTGTTGAAGGGCCTCGACTGGTTGGTGAGCAGTGTGAGCCCAGCGATGAAACGTGGCTGGATCCCCGTGTTTGGGAAGGAGGGGGAATGCCAGTCAGGGTAATTATGTGCTGCCAGTGACTGACTGAGCTGGGGTCACACTTACCCGTGGCAGAGCAGTGGCTCACGTAAGTGAAACACTTTAAAATACAAGCGAGACAATTCTGAATGGAAGGACTTTGGAACAGTCACCTTGGGTGACGTCTGTAGATCCTGCTGGGAATTGTTCCCGTTCCCATTCAGAACCTGCCTCACCTTCACAGGACAGGTCACTTACTAAACCTTTAGCCAGCTGTGCTTGTCCAGAAGATGTGACCTCATGCTGTCTGCTAAATATTGTAAAGAAATATATGTAAAAAAAAATGGCAGTAAATTATTTCCCTTTTTTAGCATATAATTGCAAATGCAAACGGAAGTTTGTTAAAATACGTTTTCCTGTATGTCCTCTCCATTGAAATGTATGAGGAAACCTGGGTGAGAGTTGTTTCTCCTACGCTACTTCCACTAAGCAAATACAAATCACTTAAAGGAATATCTCAAGTATCACTGAAGAGTCCTGTTAATATGTTAAGGATTATTTTTATCTCAGGCTGGAGAACAAACAGCATAATTAGGTCTGTTTGTTCTAAACCTTAGCATTTGCTTGTTCTAAACTTTGTCACTGTCTTTTTTTTTTTTTTGTTTTGTTTTGTTGTTTTTTTTTAATATTATGACTTGAAATACAAGGTATTTCAGATTGTTAGTGCCACATTCTGTCCCTTGTGCTCCTGTGTCAGGTATTCTCTCTCTCTGTATCGGAACACACACACACGTGTGTTTATCCCTTGTTTTAGCTCAAGATGGAGGGTTATGATTAATCCAGTTGGTGCAGAAAATGGCCGGGTCCTTGGGCTCTCTGAGCCGCCTCATGCTCGGTGCACACGGGCTCTGAGCATCACTGGGGGGGACGTGACAGCAGCCTTGACCTTTCTCTCCAAACCATACGGGGGTGGGGGCAGAATCACCACCATCCAACTGCCTTTCAACTGGTTTTGACTGATAACTTTCATATTTAGAGACTCTAATCTGTTCTGGAAATATAAAATCACTTTCTAGTAAATGCGGTCACATGTTCATTTAAATGAGATTTAAAAATTTCACCTCTCTATGCATAACAAGATGCCTTTAAGATATTTTACTGACTTGGCTAATGCTCCTAAAAGGTCAATACAAATATTTAGCTTCTACTTTTACTTGCGCTGTTTCACAGATTGGACCCGTTTTTAATTTAGAGTCATCTCACTGAATATTTTAAGGACTATTTAGAGGGCTTGTGGGAAGGCAGGAACAATAGGTCCGACACGCAGGAAGGTGTTGGTTATAAAAGGGCTTAAATTGGCTTTAGTGTAACTGGAAACCAAATAAATGGTGCTGGAAACTCCAGGAGGAGCTGGAGCAGGTTTTTGTGCAGCCCCCAATTAGTGCCATTACAAAGTCTAATGTGCGCAGCGTGGCCGGCAGCAGCTGTGATTGATACAGAGCTCAGCCAATCGCGCCGCGCCCTGTCAGCCCTCATTAGTCTGGGATCAATTACCGGGATTTCAGACCAATTTGAATGAAAAGTAAAAACACATTGTTACCACAAATTTCATCAAGTGAATATGCTGTATAAGGAAACAGATCAGCTATGACCTCTTTGACATTTTCAAAATGTTTAAAAGCTGAAGTTAATTCTTTGTGATGTCCTTTCATCTTGAGTTGACAACAGAGAGACCTGGAGTGGTGACAGGCCTTGTCAAGTGGCTCTGCTTTATCAAAAACAATACCCTCCAGATCTTTCAAGCCAAATATTCTAATCTAAGATAATTGCAGTTAAAATTTGGTGTAGCTTTTCTGCTTTCCCCTCAACTGTTTTTTGTGTTAAGTGGCGAGCCTTTTCTTTCCCTTAATGCTCCTCTCCCTGTGGAAGGTGTGATGGTCTCTGCGGCCCTGGAGGTGGCCAAGGTGGGTGGGAAGGGCAGCCCAGGACACCCATCTGGGCAGAAGTCGGTACTGCAAGGCAGTGCTTTGGAGCTCATGGTCCCATTGACTGTCTGACTGAAGGAGACCGGGGGCCCGAGCTGTTAATTACCTGCTTCACTCAGGACACTGCCTTTTCTTGGCTGACATTCTCCTTAGATTAATTCTCCTCTCCTCCTCTTGGTGATCATTCCAAGTCTCTTCAGGTGTGGATTTACATGCCATGTCAGTAACCTCTCACATGGATTTTTGCTGTGTCAGTAAACATTTCTGAAAAGAAGATTTTCAAGTGTGAATTATTTATACTATATGATAAGCAAGTTGAGTGTTGAAATTCAATACTAGTTCATAACATTTTTTTGGTGTGATTTCTCTGTGTCTCCTACCCTAACCAGGCTTGTGTTGGAAAGAGCACTTTCTTCTTTTCTGACACACTACTAAAGGTATTTTGAACACCTGAGATGTTGTTCATTATAATCTGCTGAAAACGGAGGCGGCAGAAAGCTGAATTTCCTTGCATAACTTGATCTAAGGGAAGACTTCAATGGCAAACAGCCATCAGCCGAAGGTGTTGGCACTGCTTGCAAAAGCTGATTTTATTATGGTTATGAAAATTATTCCTACCTTTGGACAGTCTTGGTTGTTAGGTCAATCCTGTAAGTCCTTCAGACCATCTCACCTTCCCTGTGTTTTCCTTTGTCACTTAAAAGTGCCCTGAATATTGCAGGGACGTAGTTGGTTGGTTGGAGATATGGAAATCCATGTTATATTAGTTTTCACAAGCCTTTTTGAAGACAGAAATTAAGATATTTCAATGACTATATTTAGAAACATGTCAGCACTGTTTACATTTAACAAAATGTAAACATGTTATTGGGTTTTTGCATGTTTTTATACCTCCTTTTATCAATGACTGGGTGTGCATAGATACACACTGTGTATATATAATATACACAAATACATAAATACTCCGTGTCTGAAATGCTGTATCCAGAAACTCCAAAAAGGGAATTACCATTTCAAAATGGGAACTGTTTTTTTTCCCCTTCAAGCTGCAGAAATCTTAAATTATTTAGACTTGCTGTTTAGAGTGTAATATAAATAAGTGTGGTCTAATGTGTTTCTCATTCGATACCAACTATGTGAGGTGTGAGCTTGGACTGGAGAGGAATTTTCTGTGAAATGAAACCTCCAGAGTTTTTGCTGTGGCTCAAAACCTCTTCATTCTAAGCCTTGAAATATTCTGACTTCCTGTGCCTCCCCCTCTCACCGTCCAGTATTCCTTAACAAGCCACTGGACAAACTTCTCCTACAGGAATCAGCCATGACATAAGTACCTTGAAAACATAGTTATTTCAGAACTGTTAAGAGTCCTAACCCATGTGCATCAAGCAGGCTGATGGTTTTACTTCTACAACTCTTGAATAAACTATTTCTGTAGCACAGGGCTGCTTAGTCCAGTGGCCCAAAAATTCAGGGTTGCAGAGCAGTGGGAATAGTGATGTGGAATCCAGAGGTTTATTCTCCTGTGAGGGATTCCAGCTGGAAGGATGAAGGGACCCAGAGCTTGGATGAACAGAAAAATCCTACCCAGAATTTTCTTTTGGGGAAATGCTTGCATTTTAAGTGCAGAGAGGAGTAGCACAAACACGTGTGCCAGGCTTTTCCCATAGCAGGGGTTCATGCACGTAGGCAAACACACAGTCAGGGATTTGTCAAGGTTGGAAGGGACACCTTGAAGATCACTGAGTCCAACTATGAACCCAGCACCACCATAACCACCATAGCACCAGATGCCATGTACGTGGGCGTACAGATAGATAGGCACACACAGTCCTTAAATAATGGAATTGTTTTCATGAATGAATCACTTCCCACATGAAACTGAATGTTTATTTATACCCTTAAAATCAGGTACTATATCCAATGCCCTGAGTTCATCCTATTGCAGTACACAATTCCCAGCTGCAGTCAGAATGCTGCCAGGCTCCATGGGCTTTGCTCACACCAGCTCACAAAGGAGAGCATCCCTTCTCGAGCAAATGCCAGCTCTCATGATTGGTGTGGAATGGAGTTTAATTTACCTGGAGTAGCACAGACCCTTTGGAAAGAGGTGCCCCATTCCACAGAAGAGTCATTCTCAGCATACTCTAAATACTGTACATATTTACCAAATTTAAATACATATTTACATACGTCAGATTGACCCAATTGAAGGGAATGACTCCCTTGATACCTTTTAGAGTCTATTAGGTAAATAAGCTGCTCTTGGCACAGCAGGCAGGGCTGCAGCTGGGATCGGGGTGTGGGGCTGGCAGCTTCCTGGGGAACGGGCTGCTCTCCGTGCCCTGCGGAGCCCGGCTGGCAGCAGGGCTGGGCACAGGGGCCAAGGCAGCACTGCTGTGGGGGGACAGCCACACACGGGGGAGCGCCACCTCTGCCCTCCCCTTCTCCCATCCCCACCACGTCTAGCTGCCCTTCCTCACAATGTGGCAAAATGCTGGGATATAATCCTTGACTGTGGAAAGACTTGTTTAACACATTTTGTCTTAATTAATCCTTTATAGATTTCTCGTTTGTTTTGTACAAACAGATGAGATGCAGAGAGAGAAAACAGTTTCTGTTTAGCTCTGTGGAAGCCCGTGGGCTGTGCAGGAACAGCACTGCCAGGGGACTTCTTCACTGCAGCTGCCTTTATGTGTGTCTCTGTGGAGCACTGTCCCAGCACACAGGAACCCACACTGCTCAAAGGTCTGGAAAATGCATGATCTGGGATGTGCCACATGGCAGGGACAGTGCAAGCCTGCGGCTTTGTCTCCACGCTGCTCTCAAGGGTCTGACAGCCTTGAGCTGGGCAAAAGTTGATATTGGTGACCCCCAAATCACAGACTGGTTTGGGTTGGGAGGGACCTTAAAGCTCAGCTCATTCCACCCCCTGCCATGGACAGGGACACCTTCCACAAAACCAGGCTTGTCAGAGCCCCATTTGTTCTTTTGCCTTTCTTTGTATCAGCTGATACAGTTATTTTACTTTGATAGAATTATTTTGCTGCAGTTACTTGATTTTGCTTTTAATCATGGCAGTAGTATTTAGCTTGTTTCTTACTTGCTTTGAACAATAAATTCTTTATTTGTAGCTGCACCTGCAAAGGTAACCGTGAGAACTAGGAATTATACATGCAGGAATTATTGTCATGCATCGATTCTTTCAGTCAAAGCTGACCATACAGTAGAGAAATTCCTGGGAGTGTCCAAGGGCAGGTTGGACAAGGCTTGGAGCAACCTGTGCTAGTGTGAGGTGTCCTTGCCCCTGGCAGGGGGGTGGGATGAGATGGGCTTTAAGGTCCCTCCCAGCCCAAACCTGTCTGTGATTCTGAATCCCTGAAGTCCAGTGCTGACCTCCGAGCAGGGTGTGGGCACTGCCTGCACACCCTGTGTGGGTGATCCATCTGTTCCATGTGAAGTCCTTTGCTTTTGGAGTTTAGAATCGGGAATCCACAAGTTTTTCTCCAAAGGCAAGTGCCTGTGGACTGTAAATACATGTGCAGGAGACACTGACAGGGGCTGCTCAGCTTACTTCACTCTGGGCCAATTCATCACCCCCTGATTTACAGAGCTGTTCTACTTTTATCTTACTGATTTGCAAATTCTAGTGACCAATTACATTTCAAACATCAGTTATTTTTAGTATGTAATTTGTTTTACTGGAGCATATAGAAAAGCCAAGCCCTACTTCTCAGAGCTTACGGTCTGGTTTGAGATATATAGCGAGGACCATGAAGAGAAAAACGAGGCAGCCCATGGAGCAGTGACAGTTGCTTGCTCTTGGCATGTGCCCATCTTGCTGCTATTTAAGCTCCTTCATTCTGGTGGGGAAAAATTAAATACATCAATTCTTTTAGACAGTGAGACAAAAACTAATTTCCAGAAGAATTTCTGATCCCAGTGCCACAGTGGATGTCAGTGGAGCAAAGGTGAAGGGAAATGCTGGTTGTAGAGGCTGGGAGAAGTGAGAGATGCTGTGTGGAGGGCTGAGAGGGCAAGGTGACACCTGTCACAGCAGGAGCAGGAGGTGACAGAAGGTACCAGTGCCTGACTTGGGGAAGCAGGGCAGTGTGCCAGAGTAATGGCTTCATGTCCAATGCAAGGGGCAGGATGGATCTGGTGGCCTGCAGGATCCAGAGGGACAAAGGGCAGTAACTGGAGAACCCCAAGCCAGGGGACAGTTCTGGTAGCTGAGGAGGGACATGGGCACAGAAGGATCAGGAGCCAACACAGTTCAGAGGCGTCACAATGAGAGATTGTTCTGGTGCTGTATCAGTCATCCTGTTCTTTGTGAGAAGTTCTGGGAAAGAAAAAATGGGGAGGCTTTGATATTAGGAGCACATTTTGCATTCAAGTATGATGTGAAAAGTTTTTCCTCCTGGGAATATCCATTACCAGTTGAGGTTCCAGACCTCCTTCATTTCTGTTCCTTACTATGTTGAAATATCAGTAGCAAAAGTTTTAGAACTTCTGTGTGTGAGGTACATTTCTGTTAATATCCAGGGCACTTAGTACATTGATCTGTGATTTTTTTTTTGTTAAAAATTTTCTGTTATATTTTAAAACTTAAAAATAGCCTCATCCCATTGTGCTGCTTTGGGAAGCAGTTCAGGCTGGTTTGCAGGGTCACGGAAGGGATGCTACCAAGGGGAAGAAAGATCTTTGCATTAGGGTTAGAATAATTCCCCAAATGTGCATGTGTGCAAACATGTAGGGGTTAGATTCTGGATCAATATCTAAGGTGAAACAGAAACACTGACACTGTAATAAAGAGCTGTAATTTCAATACAAAAATTTGCTACTGATTGCTTGGCTGAATGGAAACCTGAAAGATGTAAATTAGAAAGATGGATACATGGAAAGAACATTCATCCCATGCTTGCCTGTCAACCACGGCACCTCCTCTGAAAATTCCTGTCAGCCAGGGACAGGAGTAAAAGCTGTGCCCTGCCTGGGGGCTGCCGAGGGACCCCCAGCCAGTGCCACGGCTGGGACCAGGCACCATTCCAGAGGGGACTTGTTCTTTCTTAAAAAACAGAAGGGATGGCTCTTCGTGCCTCCCCAGGCAAAGTTCCAAGCTGCCTAAATGAAGTGCCCGGAATGGCGTGGAGGCTCAGCAGCCGTGTCTGAGCACACACAGGCACCTCCACGCTGGAGACACCCTCCTGCGTGCTGGGCATGGATGTGACAGATCCGTAAAGGAAAAAGCTGAAGTCCAGTGTTGTTTCTCGGAGCACACACAGGGCAGAAGGTCTCAGAGCTTTGCACTCTACCGTAATTTCTCGCTGCCTACGTTCTTACAGTGTAATTAATTGTGAATGCTATAGGGCAGGACTAGAACGAAAGCAACTCAACTGTCTGGAGACGTGCATGTTAAAAATCCCAAAATGGGAAGGATGTTGCCTGGGTCACTGCCCATTTCACAGCCCCTGAGCAGGATGTGAGAACGCTGCTTACGGCAGAGGCTTCAGTTGCTTTTTTCCTCTCCTTTGTAATAATTCTCTATCCAAATACTCACAGTGAATGAAACCTGCTGCAGCAAGAGTCACATTATCTATTCCTGCCCACTCTCCAGGTCCTTTGGTTGTCCTAATGTCTACTGTGGTGAGGGGTAAATATTTGACCACTCTGTTCGCCATTGCCTCACCGCCTCCGAGTGACCCTGCATTAATTAGTTGGGAATTTCGGGGCTTTGAATCTGATTGAATCAAAATATTGTTTTTACAAGTTGATGAAGGCTTGATTGATGTGGGTTCTGCTGATTCTTGAAAGGATTAAATTGTATGTACAGATTACAGAGTCCTGCCTGTCACTGCTTAAATGGGAATTGTTTTTTAACGACGCCAAGAGGAAACAGTGTTTTCCTTTAAATCAGAGAAAGAAAGAAGTCCCATGGTTTCCCAAGGTCTTGCTCTCCCTGTCTTTGTGGGCAGTGTATTTCATTCAATCTAAAAATAATCTTTTCAGGCTAGACCCGTGCTTCCCTCCGCCTCCAGCTCTGCTGTCCTGTGCCCTGGACTTAGGGAAGGGGTATGTGGGTGCCAGGCTCAGAGGGGACCCAGGCCACAGCTTGCAGGAGCATCTGCTTCTGGCCCCTGGATTCTCCCCTTTACAGAAGGGGAAGGGACCTCAAGGGACTCAATAAATGCACTGAGGAGGATAAAGTGAGATGGAGTGACAATCACCTGCCAATAATGGATGGCAAAAAGCCCTTTAAAATTGAGAAGGGGGAGATGTAGAGTAGCTATTCCTTAAAGGAGGATACTCTGGGCAATGTTCCCCTTCTGCACATATGGGATGCATGGGGGTTTATTGGAGGGATTTAGAAAGCTATAATCTCATTTTACCATAAACCTGTTATGCTGAAAAATGGCTCGTTCCTATGGACTCTGTAGTGGATCAGCCCCAATAAACACAGAACCAGGAAAATGAAAGGGGTTTGACCTGGGCCCTGCTGGGGTGTGTGGCAGAACACTTGGAACTGCTGCTTAAAAGGCGGGTGATCGTTTCCTGAATCCCTGTTCGGATGTGCTGCAGCCAGGGAGTGTCTGTGGGAGCAGAGGGCAGTGGGGCTGTGCCCACACGGCACCTGTGGGGACAGAGGGACAGGGGAGAGAGGGGCACGGTAAAGCCGAGGCCATCAACATCACTGCCTGGCTTTCCACTCAGAACTCAGCACACACACGAGTGGGTGATTTGGAAATGAAAAGAGGGAGCAAACTTCCCTCAACTGTTACCCTGAGAAAGAAGTTTCCAGAGGTGATCTAGGCATAAAAACCACAGCCAGTGACACAAAATTCCTGCTGGACTGGAAGGGACTCTGATGGCTTCCAGATTCAGTTTTGCTTAAATACTGTTGTGTAAAATTGGTGTATTGGAAGAAACCTTCCTGCATGCTCATGACTTGATATACAAACAATAAATCTCAGTTTTTGGTTCTGTTTGCTGGTTGAATAATATCTGTGGAAAGAAAACTTTTACAAAAATCATGGAAGGTGTGAATAAATATTAAAAGTATAGAAGAAGTGAAGACTGACCTAGTGAAGTCAAACAAAAGTTTTTTTTCTAGTGGTAGATGAGGGGGGAAGGGTAAGGCAGGAATGAGAGGGAGAAGGAAAACATTTGATTTTCTTTTCAAGGACGTAAAAACTCTGTTTTGAACATAGGGTGAAGCCTTTTTGTAACCACCTTCTTCCTAGAACTTCTTTGGGCAGAAATTGTCCCACTGTTCCATAGTGTGTCTTATTTCTTGGGAACAAGCTTTAAAAAGCTTTAAATATTTTTTTATTTGTTTTCACATGCTGATACCAAAAAGATAGGTGGATATCAAGTGAATAGATTTGCTTTTTGCATTTTATTTTAGAGCTCTGCCTACAAAAGTGCCACTTAATATAATTTCTGGTGACGTTCTGGGGGTAGTGAACCGTGTGGATAGATTGTACCTTTCTGCTACTCTTTAAATCCCAAACCAGAAATTATTCTTGGTTTGGTTATATACTGGGTGTCCTTCCTTGGTGGGGATCTTCGTCTGATCGCCTTTGGGTCAAATGTGGGTGTTCTCATGGAGCAGTGTGTGCGTGGAGGAGCCTTTGGACACACAGTGCTTTATGAATGGTGTCATCTCAGAAATGATCCAGCAGCTTCTCTGAGGGTGTGTTACTGTGGGTTGGCTTCAGGGAGGTGGGTTTGGGTTCCCAAGCGCAGGAAGGGCACGTTTCACTCCCTGCCCTGTGACATCATGTAGCAGATAAATGTGGCCATGGATTTTGGGATTTCTTATGGAAACACGTTAGTGATGTGGAATAAAAGAGCTTTGGGAGCCTCTGCCCAGTAGAAACTTCCATGGGACTAAATGCTGATAATGATGGTAAAATAAAGTTCTTGGGGTTTGTAACTTTTCCATTAAATTCACAACTATTCATCAGTTGACTTCCAACATCCCAAAGGAATCATTAATTAATATAGCTGCATTTAACGGAAAGCTATTTTAAAGGAGAAACTGAGGAATGGATCCAAGCCCAGAGTAATGTCCACACTAGAGCCTGATGCCCACATCCGTGAGGGCCCCTCGGGGAGTGTCACACCGGGACACGGAGCAGGGGCTGCTCCCTCCCAGGCAGCCCTGGCCCCCCCTGAGCTGCACTCAGCCCTTTGTGCTCACAGCACTGAATCATATCGGGGTTATTTCACGAACAAAACACAACTGCACTGGCAAACACCGCTGTGCTTTGGGGCTGGGCTTTCTCCCTCTGCCTCTAATCCTGTTAGGAGCCTGCATTTCTCCTCTGTCGTGCCGCTCGCCAGCTAGTTCCAGCATCCTGAGTGGGAAAAATATGGAGAAAGCTGCTTCCATTTTAGCTTCCAGATGTGTGTGCTGCCACCAGAGCTGTGCAGAGGGTCTGCAGTGGCTGCTGCCTTTAACCTACATGATGGATTCGGCAGCAAACCCTCCCTAGAGAGCAGTGCCCAGCGGTGATGTCCCTGGCCAGAGCCCAGGCCCCCCCAGTCGCTGCCTCTGCACATCCTTTTCCCTCAAGATTACATGCAATGTTTGGGAAATAGTTTTGTTTTGTACTTAAATTTGTACAAGACAGATAATGATGGTATTTACTGATTCAAGGTACTGCCGTTGATCATTTTCGTTAAGCAAATTGCCATTTGAAAATGAAAGCCGAGTGATTTTCATCTGGTTTTTATAACCTTGTCTTTATTCAGTGTATTTTCTTAATACATGGATGTGCTCAGATCTGTGTAACAAACAGTTCTGAAAGATAGCAAGGGACTTTAATAACAAATAAAAGAGCAGTTCCCATTCAGCTTTGAATTGCCCACAGCTAAATTCAAGGGAACGTATCTGCAGCCAGAGTGAAGAGGCAGGGATGGGTTTAATCATTTAACCTCGGGATTACGAGCCAGGACGTTTAAAAATCCAGAGCGTGGGGTTTGCTTATTACTTATATGAATCACGTCTCTTTACTGCACAAACCACCCCGGAAAGTGGCGTTCCCCTGTTAATGGTGGGCTCGGTTTCCCTGTTTGTCAGGCTCACCCTCGGGAAAGAAAGGGGGAAGAACAGCGAAATTGTTTAAAATAGGGACATTTAATTTCTGTCAACAATTTGTTAATTATTGCTTTAAGAGCGAAGCTTCAGCGTGTTGGTAAATAGTGCTACAAAAGGCTTTTTAAGAGATCCCAAATTAAGCTGCAAACGTTTCCCATTCTCAGATATCCTGATTAGATTAAATTATTTCTCCTGATTTTGCTCCCGAGCGAGCTGTGTCTGGTCAGATCAGAGCAGCTCAACGAAATTACAGACAAAACAGCGGCTGAGGGCAACGGTTGCACTTGGATTCAAACAGGGCAGAGTAAAGGTTCTCGTTTTATGCAATATTTACTGAATTAAAATATCCCTCAATTGTAAAGGCTTCGATCTTGTCTGCCTTTCCTGTGGCAAAACACTGCTTTTAGAGTATTTTTCATTTCTGCTTCTTGAAATAAAAATGAAATAACAAATGGCCAGGTTGAATAGATGTTTGTGAGCTGTTCGTGAAAATGGTTCCTAAAGTTTAAAATTGAACCAAGTCTAATTAATAGCAGTATCTGCCAGACTCTCTTACCATAAAGAACAGAAAGGCAGATCATTTTATCCGAGTGAAACAGGGTCCAAAATAAAGGTTTTGTCAGGGCTGCTGTTTTAAAATGGAAATGTAGTTGATTTTATTTGTCATGTTGTAAATAGTTCAAATCCAGGATTTTAACACCATTACAAAGAATTCCCATCATGGTTTCAATCCTAAACCCCCTCATGCTCTGCAGCAGGAGGCTCTGACTCTCGTTCTGAACTCAGGGCTATTATCAAAATTAGAAATGTCATTTTCTCCATTATTTTAATGGAAAGTTACCTTTGGAAGAATAAGTCCATTTTGACATGATATAAATGTTTTAAAATAAAAAAGCATTGAGGGAATCACAGAAACATTTTAATCTTAATTATTCATAAATAGCTACCTCAAGTCCATTTTGAACAAAATGTCAGTTGACCAAGAAACATGCTTATTTTGCATGAGAAAAAAGGGTATTTGGGCTGTAAAAGGAGGATTTATCAATGTAAATTTAACTTAAAATGAAACCTGCAAATCAGAACCAACCATCTATCATGAAAGTGCATTAACATTACAGTGTTTGCCGCTGAAAATTCAGCAATATTATGAAATTTTTAACTATCTAACTAAAAAGGAAATGCAAAGGACTCCTCCTACTTATCAAGAATTTAGCAGGAATTTTTTGATAAATTGATCTGAAATATTTGGAGCTTGATCTGCAAAAAACCCCCCACATTTAAAATGTTACAGTGGTAAAGTTTTGAAAAATAACTAACAGTCTTTTAAATATTTGAGCAGCTTTGTATTCTTTCCCCCAGCCCTGCCCTTGAGAACTGAAGTCCCCAATGGATGTTTTGATATACTGGGCACTTTGCACTTAAACATTTCCTTTCTATAAAGACATCTAGAAAAAGACATGCTATTGGATTCCTAAATGCATTTTGCAGCAATTGATTGTTTTGTTCTTTTTAACTATGCAGATTAAAGTAATAAAAAAGGACTTTTTAGAGTTAGGGGAAGAATTAATTGTTCCTTTCAGCCCCTCTAGAACCCATAATTCCTGTGTTCGCGCTGCCCTGCATGGCTGCTGGTGTGTTTGTATATCCAGGTTTCATTGGCAGACCTAATTTCAGGATACATAATGCATGATTTTGAAACCAATTTGTTATTGTAATAAAATATTTTTCGGAATGCATGGTGGTACTGGAGAGGAGAATGTTAAATTATACATGGATTGTGGCCGAGCGCATTCATTTCGCTCGGTGTGCAGGTGAATCTCCCCGTGACCTTGGCACTCGCGGGGTAGCACAGAATAACAATCGAATCCGGGATCGGGAATCCGACCATTTCCAAATATTAACAACTTCTTTCAAAGGAAATGCTGATTTCAGCAGTTATGGTAATGGAAACATCAGTATATCTTTCAGAGAACTTAAAAAAAAAAAAAAAAAAAAAAAGCCATGATCTTAATAGGATTAAAAGCCAGGCTTTTTATTTCCAAAATGCTAATTTGTTTTCTGCATTCTGTTTTCATAGCAGGTCTTGTTAGGCAGCGCACTGGGATCTAGAGGACACTGAGAGCTGCCAGAAAGGCGTGGGTAATGATAGGAAAGCTACATAAAAGGTTTCTTTCTGATAGAAATTCTCTATTCCTCACAAGCCCGTTTCCCTCTCTGTGAGTTGGCTGGGGAAGCCAAAGGCAGTGACGCTGGTGAGAGCGAGGGAGAGTGTTCTGCTCTCTGTGGCCGTTTTGTGTGTTCTGTATTTATTCCTTTCCCATTAAGGAACAAACGCTGGTCATGAGAGGTGCATTAATTGAAATAGCCTGTGACCCATGTTGGGGAGATGAACAGATTCTCCGGGAAGTTTGGCTGTGAAATCCCGAGTAGCCCGAGGCACCTGACACTCTGTAATCTGCTTATCTGGCCGGCTTTCACAAGGGCTCTCCCATCGCCATTCATGCCGAACAGTGGGGTGTAGAGAGGAGGCCAGAACACAGATAATAATTTACCATGTAATTTGTTTTGAGATTCCTTTGATAGATTTCAAAACCGAAGCATCCTGCAAGAGCACGGGGCCTTTAAAACCTTTAAGGCAAGGCGGTTGGTGCTGGCGGTGGGCTGTGTCGTGTGCCCGGCGGGATGCGGCCGTAACGAAGGGACACCCAAGGCCCGGCCACTCTCAGTGGGGACCCTCGGCTTGTTTAATGGCCTTTAAGCATTGCTGCTGCTCCTCTTCCTCCTGCAACGACTCTTGTAGCCCGTGCTGTAAATTTGGAGGGACCGGTGCAGGTTGATGAAAACCATTTGCAGCAATCGAGAGGGGCAGGTAATTTTGGAGGCAGATTTGTTTTGTAAATGAGGTGTTCCATTTGGGGAGCGGCACACCTGGCAACCAGGGCTGTGCTGAGGACAGCTTGCTTTAATTCCCCCCGAGTTAGGGGATATTTCTTCAGCCCACAAACTGGTGTTTTAATGCCTTCGTGGAGGCATAAAACATAACAAAAATTCTAGGATTTTATATTCCCAACTTCAAAACTTTCATCCAAAAGGGAAAAGGATCAAAAGGAAAAGGTGGTGCGTTTCATGTTCTCTTGTGGTTTTAATACTTGTTAACTGACCTATAAACTGAGTTTTCCAAGTAAAGAAACATGAGGGAATTTTATTACAGAAAAATCTCTGGCGAATCGTCCCCAGCTGCTTGTAGAGATACGAGAGGCTTTTCCAGTCCTGCATGCCAGGGTGATGTATGGCACCTCCTCACCTTTCCTTTGTTTCCGTACAACATTGTGCATCCATGGCCGTGTTGCTCGTATTGTTTACTGTGCTTCTGTATGTTTTTTTCTCATTTAGAGCAGCTGCTTTGGCCTTTCTTTTTCAGCTAAAGGAGAGAGAATCACATCGAATCATGTTGCCTTTGCTTATTTTATTTGGTGCAAGCCAGTTAGTGTCATCTGGATGCTTACGAGCACCTTGCATGTCCTTGGATCCAGAGGAGTTTTTGAATCCTGGCTGTAAGATTTCACAGGTGATCTTGGAGCCTGTTGATGTGTTAATCGTGGGGTTGTATCTGGAAGTGGAAGTGGAGGTGCTGGAAAGCTTCTAAATCTTTAGTACTGTGAAAAAAAATCTAATTATTACTAGGATGATAAAAATGATGAATGCAGTGAGCGAGGCAGTACCCAGAGAGATGGGTCTGGGACCTTTTAGGCTGAATTGGAGTTTTTCTGATCAGCATGTTGTGTGTTCTGTACGTGCCCAGCACAGGAACTGTGGCAGGGGGCTCTAGGTACCACCCTAATGCAAAAACCAATAAATTGTAATAATGGACAAGCCATGTTGCTGTTGGAATGCACAGCCCTGTGCTGAGCACTTAGAATGGTTGTTGGGGAGCGCCGGCTCCGTCAGTTCCATAATGGCAACCACAGCAGTTTGGGGAAAAGGCTGTAATGCTGAGAGAACTGAGGCATTTCAGAGCCACTGTTTTGTTTTGAATAGGGAAGCAGGACAGAAACTAAATGAAATACCTGAGCTGTACCCCCGGGTCCTGTGTGAGTGAGGAGGCACCAGGAGCAGAGCGTGGTGGGACGTGGGGCTGTCTGACCCAAGGACTGTCAGGGTTCAAAAAGCTCTGAAACTGGAAGGAAAAGAGCAGCTGCAGAGCTGTGAGGGTCCCTGTGCAGGGTGAGAAGGGCTCTCTCTCCAGGGAGGCAGTGCCTGGGGGGGGTGCTGCTGATGGGGGGCCAATGTCCAGACACGGCCGCGCTCCGTGAGTGGCCTTGGCTCCCATCAAACCATTCCCAGGGGTTTCTCCAGCATGTTCTGCTTCTCATCGCACCATTTCAGTGAGCCCACAGCACCAAGCACTGCTAAAACACCAAACACATCAATTACTTTTTATATCACATACCATTTTCAGAAGAAAACCAATTGCTAATTTTGCAAGTCGGGGATTTTATTCTGTTTACCCTCTGGCTCAGGTGACCTGGAGATTTATTTGGATTATTAACAAAAAGAGTTTGAGCTGCAGCTTATGTAACAGCGTTTTGGATAATTACCTGAATTAGGAATTGTTGTTTTCTCATCAGTCCCATGCAGCAAAGTGTCCCAGGCCTGTAAGTCCTGTCAGTGCCTTCCGAGCTCCGCTGCCCCGAGTGTGTTGTATCAGGGCCGTGTTTGCAGGAAGGATTTTCTGCTTATCTGTCTGTGCTGGTGCTGGAGCTTTGCTACGGGGCAGATTCTCAAGTATCACTTAACATCAATCCATTTCCTTAAGATGGTTGATAACATGGTTTGTATTCCCCAACTCATAAATAGGCCACATCTCTGAGCAAGGTTTAGAAAAAGCCAACCAAAGGCCCTGCACCCAAGTTCTTGTAACACCCTTCAGAGTCCTTGTTTTGGAGTTCTGAGGTACCTTGGGTATGGGAAAAACAGTGTTTTCTGCTGCTGGGGTTCCGTGGTGAGGCTGCACGTGGGTTTTGTCATTTCTGCCCAGCGGTGCATTTCTGTGTGTGCTGTGCCAAGTACCGGCAGCCTGGAGCCAGGTTTGATGTCCAGGTAGGTTGGGCCCCAGAGGGACTGAGGCACCACGGGAAGTGCCTTCAGAAGCAGACTGCTCAGACTGAGGAATTCTTAAATTCCATGAATTTCTGACCAATTCCCAGAACCACATAGAGGGATCTGTGCTAAGTCTCTACTACTGATTTGACTAATGCTTAGTTTTGCGGGTCCCTATTTTGTGGAGCTGCTCATAGGTGGTTTCCCTTAGATGTTCAAAAATAACTGTGAGGTTGGACAGAAATTTGACTTTTCAAGTTTAATATTCCTCAGTTCTTCCTCAGTTACGTTGAACTTCGGTGTTATATGGGGCACAGAGTATTCTCTTTTCATTTTTCAAAAGAGAAGTATAAATACATTTCAGGGTACAGAAGAGGTGCTGAGGACTGTAGCTGTCATTCAGTGAGGCAGAGAAAAAGGCCAATTCCAACATACCAAGAAAAAAGTGGAAATAAAAAAAATGTTGAAATATAGAAGCCTTCGTAGTTAAATACACTGCTGAAGTGTCTACGTGAAAATACGGAGATGAGCAAATTCTAATTCAGCTGCTGGGGGTCGATCCTCACCACTCCTGGATTTGCTGCATGGAAGTTACAGTTTATTTTATTTGTCTTGTTTGGAGAAAACTGCAGTGCTGTAGGAGCACCCCAGGGTCACAGCGGCTGCTCACTGCGGGCTGTGAAAGCTCTTGCTGGTATCTCAGCCCTTTCACGGGGGAAAGACAAGGAAAAAGCTTTCTGACAGACAAAACCAAATGCTTTTTTTCCTTGAGATGAAAAGTAAAATGCAACAAGCACATTTAATTTCTCCTCTTCTAGCCGGCATTTAATAAAACGGCACCCTGCAATGGGAACAGATAATGTTTGTCTTATAAAACCCAACAGCCAGTTCCCTTTTTAAACACAGATCTGCTGGCTGGGCTTTGTTGTGGGCCGAGGAGTGACAAGTTTGCAGATGCTACAGCTTGTTACCTAATCAGAGCCAGATGCTGCTCCCCGCGACGCTCTCGGTGTCACCCGGCGCTCCGCACGGCGAGGGCACGGCCACGATCCACCACGGGCACTGCTGGCCCTGCTAGTCCTGCTGTACTTTTTGTTATCTTGACTCTCTGTTTGTTTTTAATTTAAGGGGGTTTGCACTGGCCAGAGATAGAGAGGAGTGAATGGGAGAGGTAATCTGAGCGAGGCTGATGTCCACTGGACATCTGTTTAAATTCAACAGCCAGGCACACAGACCAGCCTCTGTGCCTTTAGTTTGTTCTCGGGAAATGGCCTGCAGCAAAATGAGAGTATTTGATTTGAGAATTCATTAGATAATTCTGTACATTATACTTCAAATAATACACAGGCCTGAGAGAATGTTTTAAGTAAAATTAAACATTTCAGCGTGGCTGCGGCAGTTCCAGCACAGGAGCACGGGGACATTCCTGCCCCCTCTGAACTGCAAATCGAGTTCAATACTCTGTTTGCCTTTGTAAAAAGGTAGCAAAGGAATTTGGATTCTAGGAAGTCAGGGCTGTTTGCTTGAGATCATTATTTGGTTCAGCACCTTTTGCAGCCCTTTCCCTTCTCCCACCGACGGGAAGGCTCAGAGCTTCACGCTGCTATTAGTGGTGCCCGAGCGCTGCGTGTTTAATTGACTTGTTACCATCTGCTCTGGAAATGGGAACTTTGCAGCTCATGTGCATTGTGGCGTGTGTTTCTTGGGTTAAATACTGTGTGACAAGAAAAGGGGCTTCCCTCCCCATGCCGAATGATGCCAGCAGGCTCATGCAGCTGCACAGCTACAGAGATGTTTGTTCTTGGAGCTGCTTTCACGTGTGGAATTATCCTCGTGCTAAAGCACTGTGATGTGAAACGTTCAGGAGTTGCTCCTGTTTACAGAGGGATCTGCTTTCTTTCTTTCTCTCTTGAAGAAACCTGCTATGCAGTGGGTAATAAAACTAAAAATAAAGATCAGAGCCAGTGGAAATGCTGTAATGTTTCTCGGCAGAAGCATTAGAAGCTGCCCATAAACCATGAGGCGTTCAGAAATTTGCACCCTATTACTGTGCCCTCCAGCCCCTCTGGAATCTCTTTTCTCCAGCAGATTTGTTTTATTCCCAACACCTCTGCACTGTAGGTTGTGCTTCTGCACCCCGAGCTGCTGACACCCCGCAGGGGGGGATTTGTCCGGGGTCCTTCACGCTGCCACTGCTCGAGGGTGAGTTTGAGCTCGGCTCCTGCCTTCCCCGGAGCCAGGAGAGGGGCTGGAATATGCAACGATTAATGAGCAGCTTGGGAGAAGCCTTGGTCAGATCTGTGCAGCTGAAAGTAGTGGTAACTCTGATTTATCTTACAGTGAGGTCATATTTATGACTTTGAAGCTGTGCTTTCCGAGACCATCTCATGTTCTGCTCTTTGGGGTTCTCTTGGTATGCTTGGGGTTTTTTGGGTTTTGTGTTTTTTCCCCAAACATTATGTGTTACTATCCTTCCTAGAAAGCTGTTTCATTTCCAGGATTTATTTTCCCTTTGACATCTTAAATAGCTGATGTTTTTCTGTGTACATCTGGCCACTGGATTCACAGAACTCCTCCACCAGGATCCATCGTGAGTCAGTGCCTGTCTTTGCCCTCACCCTGTTGTTTCGCTGCTCTTTGCAGAGCGGCTCTACTTTAAACAAACCCCATCTCTGGGGTGGGCTGGCAGGAGCGAGGAAGGGTTGCAGACTCGTCCTCCCCAAAGAAATTCCCGCTGAAGAGTTAAATGAAGTCACCTCCCGAGCCTGCCCTCCCCTCTCCTCCGGCACCCTGAGCCCCCACGGGCCGGGGTTTTCTCGGGAGAACAATAAACCATCTTCTCTTCTTTTGGTGCCTGTCCAGTGTGGAAAGAGAAAGATGAGGTCAAAGTGGCAGGCTGTACAGCTTGCTTTTGAGCCAAACAGATGGTGAAGGTTAAGTGACAGCTCTGTGACTGCCTCTTTTGAAGTAATTGGAGATAATTTGTATTTTGAATCAGAACTTGACCACTGTCAGAAGGGAAGAAGGTTAATATGTAAACGATTTTACATTAGCCCCTGTTTCTTGGGATTTTTGCTCCCTCCCACCCCCCCTTGGATTCTTGTTTCTATAATCCTTGCTCCAGGCTATTGGTAAGATTGTCTTTGAGCTCGGTGTGACTCGGCCTAGGCTGCAGTTGTTATGAAAGCCAACAACAGCTTATTAAGGCCAGGGATAATCTCTGCTACTGATGCATTGTTGCTTTCCTGCAGTCCAGTGATGGTGTTGGAAACAAGACCTGGACATGCAGCTCTGACTGGAGAGGTTGGCAGAGAAATGCCCAAAATATATTCTTGTTTCTTAAGCTGAACCCATTTTGCAGATTATTCTGTGGTGTTAAGAAGCTCCCCCTGAACTTCTCTGATCATCAACGATGCGAATTTGAATTGGGCTTCCTCCTGAGACTTCTTTTTGGCCTTGAGCAGACTCCTGTTTATTACTTAGAGTACAGAACATACCGTATGTGTTGTGTTTGCTGGTGCTTTCCTGGTGGGAAGTGGAATATTTCTAGAGCCTGATTTTGAAGTGGTAGAGAGGAGCTGCCAAGTTGCTTCTCAGTGATTGCTGTTGCTACAACAGTTCCACAGTGGTCCTTCCGCTTCTCCTTAAGGACCACAGGCAAGACATTAGTGGTGATGTGCTCAGATTTCTGTGCCCAGTCCTTTCTTGTTCAATGTGGAAACTGAAAGGACCTCATAGGGAAAGAACCTGTAAAGTCATCTTCATCCTACTCAGTGTCCCAAGGCCCTTGTCCGTGTAAGGCAAACAGGCAGAAGTTCCACGTGTATTTAAATCCTTCAGCTCAGGCTTCTGGATTTGTCAGGTGATGAATTTTAATTTAATGTGGCAGTTGGTAACCAGAGACACCTGAATACGCTGGTTGGGAGGTAACTCGGACCTTCCTGTGGGCTCGAATCATGGAATACAGAGTACCCTGGGAAGGAAGCGACCCCCAGGCATCACTGAAGCCCAGCTCCTGACTGGTCCATTCGTAGCCTGGTTACTCTGTCCTGGCACCTTTCTTGCATGCAGAACTCAGAGATGCTGGTGGAGAGGCCACCAGTGCACAAAGTCTGGCGTGTTTTTGTGCGTTTAGGTGCTGTTTTCTCAGAAGCAGAGAAGGCAATATTGTATTTTATTCACATACATCAGGTTGATTATGAAACACATTTTTTCACTAACTTGAAGAAGAAAAAGGAGATAGTGGCTTGTTATTTCTGCCTTTTTCTTAACCAGGCAAAGTAAAGAAATGGTTGCAAAACCTTTAGAAGCATTCAAGTACCTCAGTGACTTTCATCAGATGTTCTCTGTACAAGAAAAAGAAAAAAAAATCGTTCTATCTTTTTATTTTTACTTTGCTTTAATCTTATTTGATGATGTCTCAACAGGCTGGGACATGCTTTCTTGGATGGCAATTTCACTGCACCATATGTGTCTCTCACAAGATAGCAGAGTGAAATGAGTCTTGGCAGGAAGAGAACTAAACACATCGACAAAGAAAAGAAAAAAATTATTTACTTAACTCCCTGTTGCCTGCATACGTTTTTTCCTGGGACTGCATCTGGTACAATAATGCAAAGTTGGTTTCTCACAAATGTGTATCAGAGGCATAGTCCCACATTGATTCCTTTTTCTTGCCACCCACGCTTGATATTTGGGTTTTTTCTAATAATCCTGATTTAAATGGTTCAGTACCTAAACGTGACCTAGCTAAGAAAAAATCTGGTTTTACCTGACAGTTTCTGTTGGGGAGAGCTGGTTCTTACTCATCTGCAAAAAAGACTTGGTCATTCTGGGGAAAAAAAAAATAAATTAACAGTATGGAATCCCTGATCGAGCCAGGCATTCTCCTGGTGAGTGCTAAGCCTGGCATTTAAACTCTGTGGGGAACAGAGGTGGGATCGGGCCAGGCTGAGCCCCACAGGCTCCCCAGCAATGGAGGGGGATTGCAGACATTTATCGTGGTTGCCGAAAGATTCCAGTTTGGGCTGCTAAGTTTGGAAAATTTACATGTGATGTATTTCAAAGTAAGGACAGTGAATCTCTCTGGGTTGAAATAGTAGTGAAAGTGTGTTTGAATATTGAAATCAATCAGTCAAGCAAAACACTCTGTGCTGGCACACACCTGAGGGGTACCCGTGGCTGCGGTGCCCCAGTGCCGGCTCCCACTGTGCCCCAGTGCCGGCTCCCACTGTGCCCCAGTGCCGGCTCCCCCTCTCCCCAGTGCTGGCTCTGCCCCAGTGCCAGCTCCCACTCTCCCCAGTGCCAGCTCCCACTCTGCCCCAGTGCCAGCTCCCACTGTGCCCCAGTGCCAGCTCCCCCTCTTCCCAGTGCTGGCTCTGCCCCAGTGCCAGCTCCCCCTCTGCCCCAGTGCCGGCTCTCAGCCGTGGCTCCCACTCAGCCAGGGAAGGGTTAAGCAGCCCTGTCTGTTGCAGGGAACCTGCCCAGTCCATCCCTGACTCCTGTTCCCGAGGCTTCCGCAGCTGTATCGGTTTGTGTTTACATTCGCTCTCGGGGACGACTTCTGAACCCTTGGTAAAATCTGTATTTGTACGGTCGGATATTTAGGAGGAAAATCAATACAGGGTCTGCAGTGACCTTGCTGGTGAGCACGGAAGCGTCTGGCAAAAATGAGAACAGAGGAACACAGGTGATTTGCAAAAGATAAAATGGAAAAGGAACAAGCAGGTTTAGGGTGTTTAAGAAAATTTGCAATTAAAAACAATGGAGTGGTCACATATGACTTTAGACACTACATGAAAAGATAGGCAAAGGGGGGGCAAAAGTCCTTTGAGGCAGGAACAATGTAGAGATTGCCATTTCAGTAGAGAATCGCGGTGAGATGCACCCCAGGTGTGGCACACAGGTAACATGTCTGTGGGGCTGGTGCATGGAGAGCACAGGCTTTCACAGCCTGAGCTATGCTGGGAACGGCACCACAGTCAGGTACACGTGAAAACAGAGATCGTGTGGATGCAACCTTTAGGGTTTTATTAGGATTTAAAACCATTTTTCCTTTGTGCTCCCTCTAAATAAAGTGGTTGGATTTTTTTGTTTTCTTTTTTTTTAATTCTGCTTTTATCACAGTATTGTTCTCCAAGGTTGTAGATGTTTTGTAATATACAAACTATCACAGGGAGACCTCAGTGATTGTTGGAATATAATTATAATTGCTGTGTTGATTCAGAGGTGCGAGTTCAGTTAAGTTTGGGAGTTTCCTGTTCCCCACGCTGTGGCAGGTGTGACAGAGAACCCGTAGGGCAGATGTTTGTGCCCACACCACACTGCCTTTTGGCTCAGCAGCATCCCACACCCTTCAGGGCTGATCTCTGTTGTCTCCGAGCTCTGAAAGTGTGTAAATATGGCACTGTCACAGATTCCATGGTTGGCAGTGGGTGCTGCTGGGTTCTGGCTTTTTCCTGCCTGTTTTCCAGCCCTCTCCATGGCTCAGGTGCTCCGCACAGGCAGCGTGGCAGGGCTGGACCGGGGGGATGGAGGGACCCCTGTGTGGGTGGCACCTGTGCACAGAGCCACATTTTGGGCACCAGGACACCCCTCAGTGCCCACGGATCACTGGCAGGGCAAGAACTGCTTCATGAAGGAGGCACTGAGCTGTGGGAATGACACAGAATCAGGAACTCCCACAAAAGGTTTGGGAATCCTAAAGGGAAGGCAAGTCAGTGAGGAACTTACGTGCCCCTCATTTGAGAGGCCTGTTCTGCTCCTCCTAAATGAAAATATTTATATAAAATACACATTGGTTGTATTCGTAGATATTCAGTGTGGAAATTGATGGTGCAGCGATGGCTGTGCAGCTGCTTGGAATGGAAATGCGGGCGGGCAGATGCGAGGGGAGCGGGGCAGGCCGAGGGGCCGCGGGTGAGGCTGCGGGCAGCGGTGCCGGCTCCCCTCTGGCACTGGGGGCTGCTCCGCAGGCAGGGAGAGCCCTCACACATCATGCATGCACAAGGCTCTCTGCACAAATAGCACCGGTTTTTTTCCTACTCTGCTTTTTCTTTTCACCTTCTGATAAACTAAATTATTCCTTATCTAGAGCCCACATGCCCTCGTGCCCTGGGATCGCGCACTCCCGGAGAATTCCGGGCTGTTTGTAGTATCTTAAAGTAACAGGTCTTACAGAGAAAAATAAGAGGTGGCATTCTTCTTAATTTTTATGTATTGTTTTAATCACAATGAAAAAAAAATTATATATATATATATAAACAAACAAAATATTCCGACTCACTGAACAAACTTACCTTGGGGGCAGGAGAAAACCCTCTTGTTGTTGGATTCATCTGAATGCAACATTAACTGAGTTAGTCAGAAACGTGTCACAAAACTGTTGTGGCTTTTTCAATGGCTTTTTAGAAATATCTTGAAATTTGAGTGTGTTCTGCAGCTTAGACAATGCATTAGTGCCAAAAAGGATGTTTCTTTTGTTAAAAGCTATTAAGGTTGAACTGAAAATACAAATCAGATTGGAATAATCTGGATTATATTGACATTTTCTTTAGCTGTGTTGCTTTTTGTTGACTATTAGGTTAAAAGAAAATCTCCAGGTTTAATGTTTTTTATTGATAAAATACTTAATATTAAGAGGTGGGTTTTATTTAAATTAATTTTAGACAAATTATTTAGCTATTGAAAAATTGCTGCATATGTGAGCACATGTATATACATAAATATATGTGTGTGTGTGTGTATATATATATGCTCCTATATTGTATGCAGACCCCTAAATTTTTAGGAGGAAGTTTCTTTCCCATCGAGCTGTTTAATAACCTGTCAGTTCCCCACTTGTACGGACTGTTTAAAATTCTATATGGTTTTCTGTTTTAATGCAATATCATTTAATTCTCTAGAGAAAAAAGATAAGGTGTTAAAATTGGGATAAAAGCTTCCAAATGCTGGAAAATTTGCTCTGTCAAACCCAGGGCCCTTTTTACTGGCAGAAACTTAAGAAAGTAAATACTAATAAGCTCACATGTAACAAAAAAAAATTAAATATAATTTCTTTAAATAATATAAATGCAATTATTAATATTTTCTCTGAAAACAGCTGAAGTTGAATTTCCTATTAATTTTTTGGGTTTGACTGATGAATGCAGAATCAATACTTTGAAACTTCCCCCAAGAATTGTTGTCTGGAGAGAGAAGGGTGGTGGATTTTGTTATTTTCCCATTTTGATTATTTTCTCTTCCAAGAACATGGCATGAAATAACCTGCTCTTAGTCTGCCTTCAAGGTGGTGTAACCAAAGTGCAGTTAATTGCATACATTCCCTTCTTCCTAGTGGCAGAACAGTTTGGTTTTGGTTTTTTTTTTCCTCATAGAAGTTGGTTAAGAAACAGGTTCCAAAATATCTGGCCAGTAGAAATTGGAGGGAAGAAATTGACTCAAAACCTGAGACGTGCCGAATTTCCTTCCCTGGCCGGGGTTTGGCGTGTTGGCTGCGGTGTTTTTGGGGAAGGCTCCCCAGGTTGCTGCTGGTGGTGGGGTGGCTGTGGCGTCCCATTTACCTGTCACAGGTACGGGCAGTGCCCGCCCGGGTGGGGGGAGAGCTGTGCGGGACGGACCGTGGGCAGGGGCTGGAGGGTGGGCAGGGGCAGGAGGGTGGGCAGGGGCAGGATGGAG
>VXBX01003065.1:357473-386002 GCA_013400415.1 Scytalopus superciliaris
TCTCCCCTCTCCCTCTCCCCGCCGCGATCAGCAGCGCTCTCTCCGCGGCAGCGCCCGGGCTGCTTTGCCGTGCCGCGGTTCCGACGGATACAGACTGAGAAATTCCATTCCAAAGTGTGATTTGGAAAGGGGAAAATCCCACCCATCAAAAAGCCAGGAATATTCGAGTCCTAAAATTAGGCTGTTAGCAAAAAGTGCAAAAAACGGGTAGTTCATGCACCTCGATAGAGTGTTTCTTTCCTGGATGATTTTAAAGTGTTTTCTGTTGGAAAATAAAAAGATACTTGCTGCATATCAAATTGTTACTTGAAAATACTATTTTTTTTTTCTGATCGAACCAAACATACTGCAGACAGTAATTTAGGGGAAACAATTGTGGATTAAAACAGATTTATCTTGTTCAATTTTATTTTAAAAATCCACAATTTCTTGAAATATTTTTAAGAAAAAAACACAAAACCATTTTTTTTTAATATATACGTAAAGAAAATGCCTTTGACTGGGCTTGTTCCTGCTGTACTGACAGAGAGCAGGGGAGGTTCTGAATCTGCTTTTCTAAGGCAAGCTAAAGATGGAAATTGCAAGGGAAAATGAGCCAAATATGATTTTTGATAGGTGTTTGTAGTTTGTCAAAGCTTTTTGTCATTCAGATGACTAATTTGTATAAATAAGTCTGAAAACACTTTGTATTAACATAATTATTTACATAAAATATCGTTATTTTTCTGCTTTCATTAACAATTTTTTTGTTTAGTTTCAGATCCGCTGTAGTAAATACTTTGTGCATATTTATATACTGCTGAGTGTTGTCTCGAAAATGTTTGATAGTATCAGTTTCCTAAAGATGATGTTTATAAAATGCACATAGTTGTGTGAATTATTTATACCAAACGAATGAAAAAGAGATCCTGCTTTCCCTAACACTAACAACAGATCCACTTTTCCTTTGGCAACACAAATATTTATTATATTGTTGTACTTAAAGAAGGCTTAAGCCTCTGAAGTGTCAAAAGTCAAGCTGAACAAATTTAAAAGCAATGAAATGAAACCCGAGTTGGGCACAAAGGGTCTTTTCTGAGTTTGCGGAGAGGCAGGGGCTGGAGGGGCCGGGGGGCTGCGGTGCCGGGCACTGGCGCTGAGCCCCAGCACGCGGGGCCGCAGGAGGAGGCAGGGCAGGAACAGGCAGAGGGCACGCCGAGGGTGCAGGGCATGGGCAGCACACAGGGGCTCGGTCCTGCACGGATTATGGATTTAAAATGCTCTGCCTCAGGTCCCCGAACTCTTCCGTTTATGTTGCTGGGCAGGATTTGCAGACAGGTGTGTTCCTGTTCTGGAAGGCAGCATTAGGAATGATTTCCCTGCCTGAGGAGCTCGGTGAGACACGATCCCTGCCCAGGCTGGGAGGGTTTGGGAATACCTGGGCAGGGAATCCTGGCACTGGGGCTGGCAGAGGAAATTCGGGACAGGGTGCAAAACTGTCAGGCAGCAATTACAGAGCAGAGAAGGTGATTCCCTTCCCTAAGGTGTGAACTCCCCTTTTGTGAGTGTTTTAGAGCCAACCAGTTGTTTGTGAAATATAAAATGAAGTTCCCATTTTTCTAAACTAAAACTGTATTTCACATTCACTGACTGTGTTCTCCTGAAGTTTTATAGAAGGGAAACACAATTTGGGGTTTCTATCACAGTTGCAAAACTGACAGCAAATCTGAAAAATCTCAATTCAGCAAAGGTGCTCTTCCTTTGGGGAGTACTTGAGGAATAAATCCTAGGGAAGCATTTCATCAAGAGAAAGGAAAATAGGAATTTTGTGTAAAACATGACCTAGAATTGCAGTCTGAGCATATCCTGTAGGATCTTTTTCCAAAGGAAATTTCACTCTCCTTTGAAAAATTAATTCAGTGCAAAAAAAGAAAAAGATCTTTAATTCGAGATGGCACACCACAGAGGGGACGGGCGCGAGGCTGGGGTGTGGAGGGAACCTGCTGGAGAGGCAGCACAGGGAGCATCACACTCCAGAGCAGTTGGAGCCTGGTGAGACAGTGCTGATGTTCCAAATGGAAAAGAAGCCCTTTCCCGGCCAAATGCCATGTGCTGGGAGAAGCTGGGTGTGCGCCTTGTGCCACGGTCTGGCCGCGGCCGCGGGGCCGGGGGACAGGCACGCACCGGGACACAATGGGATGGCCGTGACTTTGAACAAATAAATAAAACATGCAGCTGGCTCCCTGCTCTCCCTCCCCCTCCCGTCCAGCCGGGATTACATTTGCCGTGGTCATTTCCCACCGCCTGCCTGATAAAGCAGCGCCCGTGGCCCCTCGCGCGCCGAGGCCTTTCCCGTGGCTCTCGGTCACAGCCCCGCGACCGCCCGCGCGGCCCCGCCACCCGCTCCCCTTGCCGGGAATGCTCCACCTTGGACTGTGGCCCAAAAAGCATCCTGTGGGGCTCGGCCCCGGCCCACCCCATACCCCCCGCTGCCCCGGCGCGGGGCTCCCCACAGCCTGCTGCCGCAGAGCCCGGGCAGCACGAGCACACTGTAATAAGGCTGGGAAGCAGAAAAATGAGTTTGCTCCGCGGTTCTGTTCTTTAGGAACAGAAGAAGGTGAGCATGTTGCAGGGCAGGGAGGGGAAATTTAATACTGCGAGAGATAATGGCAACTATGTTAATATCCGGAATTTTCAATGTACCATAAGTACATTTTGTTTTTCCTTTTAGCACGATTTATAATTAAAGATTTTAATCTGGCTTCACATTGAGTTAATAAGCCCTTTGATTGATTAGGATTCATAAAATTGCCATTTCCCGCTGCTGCTTTGTGTTTCTGGGATGTTCTTTTGAAAAGCTGGGGAAAGGTGAATGGGAAGCGGCCATTGTTTGGGCTGAGCTCCGCCAACTCGGGGGGCTCGGAGCTGCTTTGTGCCGAGCGTGTCCCCAGCAATATCTTGTTGTTCCACCAAATGAATTCAGATAGAATCTGCTGAGCTACATTTTAGTGATTTTTAGGGAAAACTTGTTGTGTGTAATTTCAGCAGGTGTTGCACACAATTGCTGTGTCGTTCCTGACCTGTGCGCGATGCAAGAATTTGGGATTAGAAGCAGAACACGAACTGCTGCTCGGAACTAAAAAGGCAAAGTATTAGAAAACAAATATATCTGAATACAGCAGACCCCTGATATCTGGGCTCTCGTGTGGCTTTTAAAATTCAGTTTACAGTTCTGTGCCCTCGCAGTGTCACCTCCTTTGTTATTAGGGGCCGGTGCTGCAGCAGTCCCCGCGCAAAGCACTTGTTAGACAAGGAAATGGAATAAAAGAAAGAGGCCGTTTTGCCGCTCTTTGATCATGTTCTACTTGTTTAAATTTTTTTTCAAATAAATTCTGATAAATTCTAAAGTTTAAGTGGAAAAAATGAGAGAGGAGGCTCATGATTTTGAAGCGTCTGGTCGAGTGGAGGCAGGCTGCTTTCCCCAGCCAGATCATATGTGTGTGTGTGTGTGTGTGTGTGTGTGTGTGTGTGTGTGTGTGTGTTAGAGGGGAAAAAAATCTTTTTTCTTTATTTTTAGCCAGGGTAAAAGTGACCCTCTTTAGCCCCAGAGGGGCCTCACTGTGTGGATTGAATCAGAGCAAATTCCCTTTGTGTTTCCTGCTCCGAGGGGACACGCTATTGTTGAGTGCGGGGCCTCTCGTACGGCGGAGCAGCGCAGGACCGTGAGCAAATCCTTCCTGGATAATGCACAAGTTGTTTCACAATCGATCCGGCCTCCCCTCCCCCAGCATTCACCCCAATTTACTGGGCACAACTATCATTTCCTGGCCCTTTTATTACCATTCAGACATCCTACAAATGCAAACATTTGGGCCAGAAGAAAGGGGCTGGGTGAGGCGAGGGCAGGTTGGGAGCCCAGGAGCGCGGTGCTGCCGAGCCGTGCGGCTCCCGAGCCAGGGAGCAGATGCCTGGGTAGGGCGAGCAGCGAGCTGGATGTGTCAGCACTTCCAGGGGGCTTAATTGGCTTAATTTTTTTAATGTAAGTACCTGTTTCCTATTCCTATTTTACACAGAAGTATTTTTAATCCTCTCCCGTTAATTTTCCAGCAGCCTCTGAGACAATTTTGCTTTTAGCTCTCGTGTGCCGGCACAGGCTGACAGTGATGAAAAGATGAAAACCTGGCAATAACACAGGGTTTTGCTTACAAATTGACAAAACCAGCCCTGCCAATCCCCAGTAATTTCCTGCATCTCCATAACTGACCTCATGCATCCAGCCCCGCCGGCGCTGATTGGTGGGGTTAGAGTGGGAACCACGAGCAACGTTCATCCCAGAGAAAAACAAACAAACAAAACCCACCACCAAACCACTCTGCCCCCCCAGTTAATATTGTCATGGCGCTCCGTGTGCGGGTGGGGGTGAGGGTGGGCCAGGGAGCGGTGCCAGCCCCGGGCCCCGGGCAGTGCCGCTGGCAGGATGGCTCTGCCGGCACCGGAGCCAGTGTCAGCGCCTGCCCACACTGCCCGATCGATGCTTCATTAGGCCCAATTGTCTTTTGCCCATGCAACCTTGAAAGCAGTCCCTTAATTACCTGTGGGGCAGTCGGGGAGCTGCCCCCCCGCGCCCCTCCCGTGCTGCCCGCGGGGCCCGGGGTCACTCGCGGCCCCTCGCTGGCCACGGGGGGAGTGCGGGGGGCGGGGGAAGAAATATGGGACCCCGAGGTGAGAGGGCAGGGTTCAAGTCCAGACTACAGATCTGTTGAAGAGGTTTCAGACAGCCAGGCCTCCACTTGACTTTCCATCAGCCTGCCCCGATTCCTCAGATGCTGCCTCTGCACGGCCGTGGCCAACGACTCCACAGAGCTCATTACGGTGCTCCGGCAGCCTGGCTGGGGCCCAGTCCCCCAAATCCCTCATCCCCAAAACTGCAGGGATCTGGGGCATGGCTGGGCAAGGCAGGGGAGCGGGCAGCAGGGAGTGTGTGTCCCCCACAGACCTGCATTTCGGGAGAGGCGGCTGCACCTCACCGTGGGCCCTGCAAGCACAGCCAGGAAAGTGCATAAATAATCTTATTTGTTATGCATTATTAAAAATTCAGAAAGATTTTAAATTCAAGTGATAATCTGATCATCCTGAGGGATAGGTTTATATTTAATAGCCAGGTGTTTTACCTATTCATTTGTGATGGAAAATATTACAATGAAGTAATAAACTGTAGCACAGAAATGTTAATCATATATATGTGGTCTGCAAACCCCTTGAAATCACAGACCCCTTCTGCTGTCCCAAGCTGTCTTTATTGGTAACCTCATGATTTAAGATAATTTAGGTTTTGGGACTATGCCCGTAGACCTCAGGGCACAGTTGTTAATAATGGAAAGCTTATTTGACTGCATTATTCTCCTCCTGCATCTCTTATCTGTTCTGCTGTGAAGTTTTTCTAATATCATGTGCTGTTTCTTTGTTTCCCATTTTAGAAGAACATGGAACAAAATCATGAAAGCTGTTGAGGCTATTGCAGATCTGATATAATGGGGTGAAGGAATTACTGATAGATGAAGAGTTGTAGAGGGGTTCAGCTTTTTAAATTCACAGAGTATTTTCATTTTAGTGCAAGGTGGGGGTTTGGCTCCTCAGTGATGCTGAGAAATGAGATGCCTTCCAGCACTCCCATCTCTCCCCCACCTAAGAACCCTCTCCTTCCAGCCTGTGCATACAACCCCCCTCAAATTCAGGGGACTGCAACACACAGGTGTCCAGCTGCTCTCTCCGCTAGTTAAAAATGAGAGAACTTATTAAAAGTGTCTCTCCCAGATCTTACTCCCAATTTAGGGAGTGAAACACATCACCATCCCCCCTGCTGCAGCAGGGCTGTACAAACCACAGCAAAACCTGCACCAGGACGCAGCATTTTCTGCTCTGGGGACGAGCACTAAATATCAAACCTCACTAAATCCCTTCGTTTGGAAGTGATCAGTGGAGCCACGCTCTGTATTCACAGCAAGGGCTTTACCGAGCGAGCTGTGATGTCACCACATTAAGCTAAAATAACCACTGAACATGAGAACAAGGGGGATGGGGGGGGAGGTTTGATGGGGGGGAGAGAGGGAAATAGCAGGCATATTACCAGTCCTGCATGTGGATCACAGAGCCAGACTGTGAGCAATCCCGGCGCTCAAAGTGCCTCCTTAGCAGAGAAGGGAGAGGGAGAGAGGGAGCAGCATCCAGCCTTCGCTCCCACCACGAGAGCTCTCGCGCGTGCACTCGGCCACGGTGTCAGAGGGCGTGAGTGCATTTTTCATTTCTTAGCCTTTGTGTGGTCTGCCGGAGGAATTGGATTCTGTCTGTATTTCCATGTATTTGCCTAACTGTGCTGTGTATTTTTATCCTGGATGTGAGCAGGCATTAACACGTAAATTCACACGCACTGAAATAGATGTAACGTAAATGGTTACACGGGGAAGACGTTAAAAATAGCCCGAGTCAGCTTCTCATCTGAACTGCCCACCTGGTAGAGCCCAGCGCTGTTCCCATTTCCCAGATGTGCAGGAATGGGCTTTTACTGGGAGGGAAGAACTGGAATGGGAAGGGAGGAAATCGTTCCTTTCTGGCCTCTCTCATGAATGTTGGCCTCTGCGTGGTGTCAGGCCAGGGAATGTTGCTTGCGGTGACGATGCTGGTGCTGAAGAGCCGGTGCTGAAATGGCTGTCCCGAGCTTTGCAGAGAATGTATCTGCAGAGCGTCAGCGTGCAGGTGCCTGCGGAATGAATCCAAACCAGTTCTGGGGTGTTGAGGAGCAGAAGGGTTGTGTGTGAGCATGTGGCATCGCTCTGTGTGAGTGAGCTCTGCTTGCAGGGTGTGCTGGGACTGTCCAGCGAGGAGGTGGCACCTGCACCACGTCTGCAGGTCACGTTTGTGCCCCCACACACAGAGCACATGCTGCTCGGGGTGTGCATGTCTGTGAAATAGTGCAAACTGCTCTGACTCTGCCACAACTCATCCTGAACCCAACCTGATGTTGGTGATGAAGGACAGAGTGAGATTTAACCTCAGTTCTTCCTACCAGGTTTTCCAAAGCCGTTCAAATAATGGACATGAAGAAGAATCTTAAAAGGAAGGGCCAAAAATGAAGCAATTTAAGAGTAGGGAAGTATCAAACGGTGTTCCCAGCTCCAAGTCATAACCCTGTGCCATAAGGAAGGTCTACAGCTAGTGTAGCCTTTTCATGTTTCTTACATTTCAATTTTCATCTTTCTGGGTAAACCAAAATTTGGTAAAGGAAATGCCAAGAATGTTTAAAATCCAGTTCCTAGTGGTCACTCTCAGGGAGGAGGAAAGGGCTGTTGTGACAGGCTGGAGCGTGGCTTCATACCTGCCCAAACTGTGGGCACCCTCAGGGTCAGAAAGGCTGCCAGGCCTGGGGGTAACACGGAGTTTGGCTCTTGTTGGGATGTGTAAAGGGTCTTGTGTGGTGTGTTTCTGTGTGTATCCATGTGTTTGTGTGTGTTCAGGTGTGTGTCCACCATGTGTGAGTCCATGTGTGTGTCCATGTGTGTGCATGTGCCTTTCCTGCACAGCATCAAACCAGGGCCGCCGCCTTTCCTGGCATGTGTGACTGGGGACACGTGTGGCAGTTCCCACCTTGGATACCGTGACCTGTGGTGTTGCTCCCGTGTGCTTTGGAGTGTTACAGGGACACACAGGGAAGGGAGGGGGAGCGTATGCCTTGGGTGATGAGCAGCAGAGTCTGGGACCCTGGGGGAAGGGGGCAGTGTGGAATGGCCAGCTTCTGGTTTTGTAATAAAATGGGTTTATTGACAGTTATTGTTTATTCTTGATACATATAATTAATCTAGATTTCGTTTGCAGTGACATTGGCTGGTCTTTCCCTTTGATCCTGCTCCTGCTCCAGAGGTGCCCCAGGAGCTGAGCACCTGCTGGCTCCACACCCAGGGATGGTTTGCATGTCCCACCTGTGTGTCTGCCATTGCACCTGGGGCTCATACAGCAGCTGGGCTGGGCCACTGGGCAACTGGGGGAATTGCTTGTTAATGCATTTTTCAGAAGGGAGAAGGGGATCAGCCTGAATGGTGCTGCTAGAAAGATTGGGTTTGATTGAAAAATAAATTATTCTTGAGTCTAATTAACAGCCCAGCCACTGTTGTTTGGCTGTTTGTCTCAATTCCCTCTTCAGCTTTTGGTTCTTTTCTAAGTGCTCAACAGACATTCCCAGGTAATTGTTTGGGAACCCTTGATTGTGGATTATAAGAAGCAGGTGATGATCAAAAGTTTGTAGTTAGGGCAGAACTGCTTTTTTTTTTCTGCTGTCCTTTGGGTCTGTGAACTTAAAATAAAGGGAAGCCACTGGGTGTCATTAGGCCAGTGACTCCCTAAAAAAGCTGCTGCTCAGACTTAACTTTTATTCTTCTTTATGATTCCTTTTTATCTTAATGTATTGGAAGTAGAAAATGGGCGTTCCGAAGAAATCAGTTTAGGAGCGTTAACGACTTAATTGGTGATGATTAACAGAAAACAGGATCACCTGGGGAGTGGGGGGAGTGGTCTGGCTGCTCCCCCACCGGGCAGAGCCATGAGGGGCTCAGAACCTGCCCACAAGGACGGAGTTGGGAGAGTTCCTCTGTCTTGGAGTGCCTGGGGAGTACTTTGAAGAGTCTGGAGGACATTGTTGGGTGTCAGATTCGAGCTCCTGATACCCCTGGGCTGCTCCGTCCACGTGCTGTCTGCAGCTCTGGGCTCTGCTGTGAGGGGTAAGTGGTTTGCATCTTCAAATATCTGGCTGTGACTGAGGAAAGGGTGCAGTCTAGGGGCCATTGTAAGGTAAAATACCAGAAGGTGTCCTGGTTTCCAGTGCTTCACCTGAGCAGATGGAAGGCATTGCAGTGTTGTGGGTGTAACAGGTGATATCAAGAACACTTGAATGTAATTTTGCAGAGTTGTTGAGGTGACTTCATTTAGGTCAGTTGAAGCTGTGAACGTTGAGAGTCTTGGAAAATTGGGTCCTTCTTGCTCAGGCAGATCCAGAGTATGCTGTCTTTGTTTAAGGTACGTTTGTACTGACTCATAAATAAACCTCAGACAGACCTGTTGGCAGCAGCTAAACATGGTGAAAATGAAGTGGTTTTCCCTTTTTCTGTTCAAACAGGTAGACTAAGCGCAGTTCGATGCATGCTGTGGGCTTGAGTGAGCAGGCTGATTACCAGGTTTTGAAGGGGAAATCTGAGATTGAGGTGGTGTCTAAAGACATCTTCTTCAAATAATAAGTGCAGATAATCCTGAGCTGTGTCTTCGCTGACAGTGCATCTGTCCTGGTTTCCCAGCATCATGTCGGTTTGGCACAGCAGGCTCACTGCTGCAGACCCACGGAGAGGGGTGTGTGCAGAGCCGGGTGTTGGGGGTGCATTAATCAGAAGCTGCAACACTGCTTTGGAAAGCCTGGCCTTCTCTGGGGCCCTGGGAGCTCAGTTATTGCTCACAAACAGGGGCAGAGGCAGCAGCACTGTAAACACACGCAAGTCCCAGTGTTGGGAGCAATGAAACCTCTGCACGGGTGGGACAAAGCACCAGAGAAGTAAAATGGCAAAATTCATCTGGTTTGCTCTGAGAATAAGCAGGATTATAAACCAAAGCTGAAGGAATGGCACTGGGAGGTTTGTGGGCTGGGTGGGAGCTGCACTATTGGCAGTGGTACCTCAGAGGGGTATCATGGCAGAGCAGTTGGGTTGTGGCTGCAGCCGTCAGAGGGGCCTTTATTCCTTAAATATGAAGTTTTTAAAGCTGGTTAGCTGTGTGGCCTTAATTTATTGTTGTTCACGTTATTTGTTATTTGCTTATCCTTGCAAGCCTGTTAATCTTGGGTTGGCTGTTTCTCCTTCTGTTGTAGGGCATAATATTTGTCTGTCTTTATGGACTGTCTGAAAACCTGAGAGAAGGGAGATAAATGTTCAAAATGGGTTTATTTCTGTTATTACAGAAAACATGTAAGTGCCAGGAAGTGAGGTTGCATAGTGCTCTAGTTCTTTGCTCTTGCATTCCCGGGGGGATGCTCCTTCAGCAGAGCCTCAGCCCCATTGGGGTGTGGGCTCACCTGCACTTTCGAGCTTCCATCTGGGAGGGAACAGAAGTGTCCAACAGCAGAGCTGAGGGAGAGATGATGTTCCCAAGTAGCCTGGCAGCATGGCAGGTGGAATCATGTAGGGCCTCTCTAAGGCCAGATGGAGACAGGAATAGAAATTCTCCCAAACTGGGTCACTCCAGCTGAAATGGTGAGAGCTGTGCCAAGGTGTATTCCCAGGCAGGTCACCTTAGTGCTGGTCATCATGGATGCAGATTAATGGAATTTTTGAAGGGTTTCCCATTTGCATTTGGTTACTGTGCTTCAGACTCAGATTTGCTTATGTGTTCACTGTTCAGAGTGCCTGAAAATGCACATTGACCCTTTTGGTGTTTGCTAGAACCACAATTAATAACCACAGTTATTCCTTCTGTATCCTTCAGAGAGGCCATGATGGAGAGAGGGGGGTGGATTTTGTCTGCTCAGGACCTGAACAAGGGGTTTGGGATCACACAATCTCCCCTGTGGTGCTGACAGCAGCAGCTTCAGCGTTTGGGGCTTTTTTGGTTGCATTTGCTACTGAAAGGCAATCCCTGTTCTGATGGCTGATCACATGGAGACTCCTCTCTGACTGATGTCACTGTCTGGAAATCAGTTGGGATTCACTAGGGGATTTTCAGTTTATTTCTTTGCAGTGAGGCAGGAGATGTGGTCAGGAATGCCTGGCAGCTCCTGGGACAGAGGTGTGCCTTTTGGTTTTAGAAAAACATTCAGCTTGCAAAAGTTTTATGAAGAGGTTTTGGGGGCCTGGATTGTGAAAGATTTTGGTGCATGTCCTAGTGTTTGCTTGGGGTCTTCTCTCCAAGGCACAAACCTGCAAAACTTGGGACTTCTCTTTTTTTTTTTAAAATTTTCTCTGGAGACACACGGTTAATTGTGAACAGCAGTCTCTGGTGCTTCCATGTGGTGTAAGTCAGTGAGTTATGGCGAGGAGGAAGAAAAGCATAAAACAAAGACTCAAGGGAAACGTGGGATGAGAGCCCAGGTCGTTTAAACCAGGAAAGAAGCACCTTTTGTGTATCCAGCCAGTGAATTGCTGGAAGGTGGTGGCTGGAGGGGTGGGCGGTGGCAGTGAGTCTGGGGAGGTGCAGCACTCTCGAGGTGCAGATTTGGCCCCTCCTTGCCAGGCACCGTTTATTTTCCAGTGCTTCTGTATAATTAATATAAGGCCTGCTCAGGCACAGCCGCCCTCATTGGACGTGTCACTCGTTAATCATGCGACCCTCCTAGCCTTGGGTAATGACCTTGAAAGAATATATCAGCCCATGATGGCGGGAGTGAGGAATTAAATTGTTTCTCTGAGTGCTTATGGTCATTGCTGACAATTTATATGACACAGCTGCCCTGAGCCGGCCGTGCCGGCCATTGTGCCGCAATCATTTTCCCTCCGGGAAGGGGTGTCTGGGCCGGGCTGGGGCTGCCCCGCTGTGTGGGGAGCAGCAGGAGGGTGTGCAGGCTGGCAGTGGGGCCGAGGGGCCGCTTTGCCGCAGCCTCTGTCCCCGGTGTGCGCGGCCTCGACGTAATGTGGGCAGTGACGTGAGTGCCATTGTTGTGCGTGTTTCCCAGCCTGAGGAGGGCTCTCAGGTGGAGGAGAGAGGTCTCTTTCAGCAAGGGCGTTTGTAAGGTTTGGAATCTGAGACATGGGCAGGACAGCTTGAATAGGGGTGAGATTTGGGTAAGATTCAGGTACAAGCATATCAAAAACAGTGTGTGTTTGTGTGTGCAAAATTAGGCAGGTCCTTTAATTACCACAGGAACCCATCTGATACTCTATGCATCCATGGGAATTAAGAAGTAAATTTTAAGGTACATGTAAGCTTAATGTAAGCATTTATGGGTTAACATCTGTATTTTTATATTTTTGTCTTTTGCTAAGTGTTAAATGTACTTGGGAAGGTATTTATTATTTGCAGATAATGAGTAAATGGCTTTCTTAGTTGTTACATATTGGTATCTGCTTTTAGACTGATGAAATAATTTGTTACAGTTCTTCAATCATATTATTTATAGAAAACATGTAGCTGAGGATCTAAACATCAGATTGTTCTGCTATTGCCATATGGGCTGCTTTTATCTAAATATAAACAGTTGATAATTATCACTAGAACTATTGGCTAAAATCACAAAATAGACCAAGAACAAATAGCACTCTCATTCTTCATTAACATTTTAAAAATGAAATGGATGTACTTGTTTATGCCTTCAGTTAATTTGGCTCTGCTTTTACAGAACTGTAAATGAACCAGAACATTTGTTTTGTATAATCTATACAATATTTTATATGCATATTTATATTGGTGGGCTCAGGCTGCTGGATTTTGAGAAGGCTGGTATGAATTCGGCACAATAGAAGAGTTATAAAGTACATTTATTAATGTATTCATAGAATCATGGAATGGGTTGGGTGGGAAGGGACCTTAAAGCTCGTCTCATCCCACCCCTGCCATGGGCAGGGACACCTCCCACCAGCCCAGGTTGTTCCAAGCCCCGTCCAACCTGGCCTTGGACACTTCCAGGGGTGGGGCAGCCACAGCTTCTCTGGGCAGATATTGTTTGCTTCTGTCTCAAATTCTTTTAAAATGCTTGGCTTTCTCATTGGGTCTAGTGGCTTATTATTCCTTTACTTTTCAATGTTTTTCAGTTTTTCTAGCACCTCCATTTATGTGTAGGTCACAGCTAAGGATGTGCAGTTGCCACCTCAGTATTCTGCTGGTTTGAAAAACCTCAGGGAAAATTACACAGGTTGGCAGCAACTGCACAAAACTTACCTGTAAAATACAGACAAAACCAGGCAGGAAGGCCAAGTGAAGGTAGTGACTGGGAGGAATACTGTCTACTGTCTTCATGTGGATGTATGGATGTCCCCTTTTTTGTATGTGGGTAGAGCAGAGAATGAAGGGTTCAGTTATGCCAGTGATTTACTCTGTGGAAAGCAACAGATTAATTTGTGCTGGTATTCCCATTTCTGTGTTTAAGATTAGAGTTAAAAAGATGATAATAGTCCAATATCAATATTATTATTGACTTGGGTCTGGGTTGGTTGTATTTTGCCCTTTCCAAAAGCTTCAGCGCGTCCTTGTGAAGGGGCTCTGCCCCTCCTGGGTGAGGCGGGAGGGCTGCGGCTCCCTCGGGGTTATTGGCATCACGATGCACTGGGGTGGCACGGCCGTGCCCTCCTTCCAGCCCGGCCCCGTGTGCCTCAGGTGCCCAGGGCTGTGTGTCAGGGGGGCTGCAGTGTCCGTGCCCTGTGCCGGGGCTGTCGCACACCCGCGGGAGGGCAGAGACTGGCACGTCGTGTGCACAGAGTGTACACACGGAGAACCTTCCAGAGGGGCTCCTCTCGGCACCCATTCTGCTCTGGAGGTGAAGACCAAGTTGGTGGGAATTGTTTTAATTTCCCGCAGGAGGTGTGTGTGGTCTGGATGTGACTCCATGGCTCCACATGGGAGAACTGGCTTGTGGCTGGGACCTGCCCTGGACAACAGGCTGGTCCCTTTCTTCCTGGTAGGAAGAGAGCCCTAAATGCCTCCTCAGCTCAGGCACTCAGCAAGATGTCGCCTTTCCTTATTCAAATTCCCTTTCTGATCGGCTGAAGGGCGAGTGCTGCAGCCCGTCCCCACACTGCGCTCCCCACGCTGACGTCAGCCTTCTTGTGCGGCAAGGATATTTTAAATTTGTTTATCTCGGTGATATCAGGTGGTTTGGTTGCTGGCAGCCCACATTAGCATGGCAGAGCAGCAAATATGTACATATATATTTATATTTAGCATTTTTTTCTGGTATGTTCAGCTGAAAAGGCTTGGCTTGATTAATATTTTCCGCTGTCCGGTAACCATGGCAATGGGGTCAGCAGATATAATACTTAATTTAATCTTCCAACTGCCTCAGTGTGCATCACCAGTGTCCCGAATAATAGAAAGCCTTTTGCTTCTCTCTGCCTTCCTCCCTCCTTCCCTCCCCTCCCTCCCTCTTTCTCCCTCTCTCTCACTCTCGTTCTCTTGCTTCATATATTATTATCTTTGCCAGTGGCTCCCTCATATGACCCAGAAGGAATAAATGGAGGTTTTGCATTCCATGTATGTAGCTTACAAAATAAAAAATACAATACAATATTTGAAGCCCCCCTGCCCAGGCAGCCCGGTTCCCCACCGGCTCGCCGTGGGTGCCCCCTCCCCAGCAGGCTCCGGCAGCCAATCTGCGGGGCCGTGGCAGTCGCGGCGCGCTCGGCGGCTCCGGCGCGGCCCCAGACGCTCTCCAGCCACATGTGCCCCAGCGGACTGGCTTTGCTCTCCAGGTGGGTTCAGTCCATTGCTTTGTCTTCACCCAGCCCATATCCCCCTTTAGGTGTTTCATTTTGCTCTTTTGGCTTGATTTTTTTGTTTGTTTGTTTTGTTTTAAACCGTAGCTGCCTTTTGTTACAGCAAACACCGTCGCTTTTGGGTTGGTTTTGGGGAAGAGATGAGCTGTTTACGTGCTCCCAGACAGACTTAGTCATAGTATTAAAAAAAGAAGAAAAAAGAGCATTTTCTTGCTCAAAGACTTCTTTGAATTGCCCAAAGACCAGGGGGACTGACCTGGTACAGGTCAGTCTGCTGCTCTCCTCTTCCCACCTGCCCCATGTCCACATCTCTGATGGAAAGAGAGGAACATTCTCAGGAGTTAGAGAGTTTCCAGAAGTGGAAGGGACATCAGAGCGGAGAGACCCATAACCATAATTCTTCCTGTTGTTTTGTTAGTTTCCGTTTTAACCCATCCTGGAATTTAATCAAAGAGTAATTTTTTTTTCCTCTTTTCCAATGTGGTATTTGGGAGACCGAACAGTTGTGACCACAGAATGGGTAAATGAGGGACTTTTTCCTTTCCCACTCCATGGGAATGAGCTCATGTGTTTGTTTGTTGCCTCCAACACCATTTCTATGGGCACAAGGACCGAGAGAGCCCATCGGGGTCTCAGCAGAGTTTTCACTCTGCTCGTGCTCTCTGTCATTTGTCAAAGCCCATCAGATGTTGTGGCTTGGTTCTTTCCCAGGTCTTTAGTGATGGCTGGAAGGGCTGAGCTGGGAAGGAGATGAAGTTCGTTCCATCAGCCCGGCTCTGAGCCACTGATTTGCCAAAATACTTGCTGGCAGGCAGCGATTGCCATGAGGACACGACATCCCTGCCCAGTTCTGAAGTGTGTCCATCCCTTCTCTGTGAGTGCAGGACCATGACAAGTGGTTCAGTCACACTGCTGGGAGCAGCTGTTAATCTGACAGTACCAAACCCCAACAACTGCACTAAGGAATTGCCCAAACTGATGCAGTTGCCTGTAGTTGAGGATGTGGTTTAATAATGGACATGGTGGTCATGCTGCATTTGGACTTCATGCTCTTAAATATCTTTTCCCATATTAACAGTTCTGTGATTCTGTACATGAAAAAAAAACACCAAGACAAACAAAATACTGGTCTTCCCTCAAATTTGTCTGAAGTACTCAACTTCTTTGTTGGGTAACATGTTTCCTTTACCTTTTGTGTGCAGCCTGTTTTATGGTTCTTCTTCAGGACATTCTTTGGTCATTTCATCTCCTGAAATAAATCTTGCCCACGTTTTTGAGTGGAGAAAAGCCCTGAATTAGGAAAACTGATCTGTCCTCCCTGAGAGGGAATGGGGAAGCAGGACAGTGTGAAGGCTGTCAGGAGCCCAGGGAGGCTGCAGGTTAGTTCAGGGCTTCATAACAATTGAGTAAACAGATAGTAACCTTTGCAGTAACTACATCTCTTTCCTGTGTTCCAGAATATTCCATGTATCCCACTTTTTCTTCCATCTTTTTTCTTTCTGGGTCATTAGCAGAAGTACTAATATCTGCATAGGCTTCATGAAGACAGTTATTGAGATGGGGGGTTAGGTTTGATTTCACCTTATTTTTGACTGTTCTAGTTCAATGAGTTTTCTTCTTTTAATATGTATTTGAAGTGTTTTCTAAAGTAGCTTTCTGGCCCATGAATCTACTACATAACCTGCCATAAATGCAACTTGGATTAAAAATTAGAAATACAAATGTCTTAGTTTAAAAAGTCCCTAAAATTAATATTTTTTGCTACTAAAACATCCTCCATATTAATGTTATTTCTCAGGGACATCAGGTATGGAGAGAAAATGACAGATCTGTTGGAAATACAGTCATTCTCTCTTTTCTTGTGAAAAATTCAGCTCTCAGGTATTGTGAGAGACCTAACTGTTGCATCTCACTGGATAGAACTGGCCTGGAGCCCCAAATAAGCTTGTGTTAAATGCACTTTACCACATGTCCTTGTATCTAATCACATGGATATCATGATCACACACTCTGCAAGTATATAAATATAAGCGCTCTCCCTTGCATGCATATTTATGCCGTAGCATTAAAATATTACATGCACTAATCTCTGAAAATGTAAGAGAAACATGTGGGAAATAACTGAGCATCCTTCCAGATTTACTGGATTCCCGCCAATCATTTGCTGTTCGATCTAACCAGAACAGCAGCTCTGGATATGCAGCGAGCCCCGGGAGTGCTGCCTGTTTGCTGCGTGGCACGGAGCCTGCAGCAGCTGCATTGGTTTGACATGCACTGGCCACAAACAAAGCCATACCTGTGCCGGAGCAAACGCCTCTTCTCCTCCTCCCTGGCCCCTCTCTGAGCCTTTGGGGAGTCTGCTCCTGCTCTGCCTGACTTTTCCCTGCCACTGAGATCTGTGGCAGCTTCCAAAGGAGGAGGGTCACTCAGTGTTCCTTTTTAAGGAAAACTATGTGAATAAATTAATAGTGGTTCTGGCCTTCCCTTTCCTCTGAAAATAACTGACCCCTCTGCCTGCAGTGGTTGGGCTGGATCCCTCTATTCGTGAGGGAATGTGAAATTGCATTTTGCAAGCCCCTTGAACGATGCTGCTCAAACCCATTTTACCTGCCTGGAGGAACAGAGGGTGTGGAGATCTGATAGATTTGGGAATGTTTTCTTTGCTGCAGTTTGGCAATTCATGTTTTTGGCAATTCAGCTGTTTGCTGATTCTCTAGTGTTCATTTGACATCATTAAGTCTTAGATGGTATAAATGAGGGTCTGAAGTAGCATCTTGGGGACTTGGAGCACAGAAGCTGTTTGTAGTGCTGGTGCAGAAGAGGAATTTCTGTGCTCTGAAGAGCAGGAATGCTGGGATAGCAGGACTGGTCCATAGGATTTGTGCTCTGCTCTTTTTCTCTGTAAAGTCATGGAAAACAGTGTGGAAGAGACCTTGGGAGATCATTTATTCCATATTTTTGTCTGAGATAAGATGTATCAGAGTCAGCTTTTGGTATACAGAAAGCACTTACTGGAATAAATAGCAATGATTTTTACCAAGTTGAGGTTTGCTGGCAGTTCCCAGACTTTACACTTCAGGCAGTGTATTTAAATGACTTCCAAGGTGTAAATTGCTGCATAGCTGCTGTGCAAGTCATGGGTTTTTACTCTGTTTGAAGCAGAAGCAGCAACATGCAGAAGGAGCTGTGGGAACATCTCAAAGAGAAGTGACACCTGTAAGAAAGTTCTCCCCAGGACACACACCTGTAGGTGTAGTGCTGGCCCAGAGCCTCTCTCAGGTCAGCCTATGTTGTGTGCACTTTCCAAACTCAAAGATGATTCTTCTTTTGAAGAGTTTGTGTTCTATTTAGGCCCAAAAAGAAACGTATTAAAGAAAAAAGTTGTTATTGGAAAAGAGAGGCTTAATCCAACATTGTTCATTGCTCAGGGTTGTCCTCTGTTATTTGTAGCTTGAACTGTAACCACCTCCTGCTTTTACATTAATCATAATTTTTTTTGTGCTATAACATCTACCTTTTTCTAATTTTGTATTACACTTTGCCTTAGCGTGGAGTTGTTGGTTGGTTGGTTTGTTTTCTTGACCTTCTGCTGTTTCTACTTTGTGCCCTGTATCCACCATTTGGAGCCCAGGGAGTAGGGAAATGCAGACGGGAAGGACCAGGACTGGTGCTGAACAGAAAAGGGACAAGCAATGGCTGTGGTGAATTTGGCAGAGGTGGATCTGGCGGGTGCTGAGCCCGGGGCAGCCAGGTTGGCCGTGGGTGCCCAGGAGATGGCTGGGAACAGGGAGGGAGTGCCGAGCCGGGCCGCCCCGGCCCTGCCGGGTGTGTTTGGGTGAAGGATGGCCCTTTTAACAGCAGCACTGGTGTTGTGTCCGCGTGTTTGTGTTTCCAGCCACATCTCCATTAAGCGAGGAGCCCTCGGAGCAGCCCCTCCATCCTGCAGACATTTGCTTTACGTAAAGCAGCTCGCAGCTCTGTGAGTATTGATGTAGACATTACCACAAATCGCCACTTAGGGACCGGCAGGAATTGACTAACTGGTTTCAGATCCAATACACATAACCTGATCAGACGCAAACTTTAAGTACACTTGCAGTCGTGCCAACTGCACCGGCGGGGAAGTGACTCTTCTGCCGGCTCTTTAAAGAGGCCCTGAGGGGAAACCATGAAAAAATAAAGATCTGGGGTTAAGACTTGTGCTGCAGCGGTTTTAAGATGAAGAGTTAGTCCCAGCATGAAAAATTAAAACAGGACTGTTCTTGGTGAGACTTGGTTTGTAATTATTGTTTCTATAAACTCACTGATTTGGATTTTACAGCCCCCACAGTGAGTGTGGATTCCTGAAGTTGTTCTGAATCTTGTGTTAAAAGTTCTGGATACTCTCCTGGTATTTGCAGTCACTTGAAAGGACTGTTTCTGCTGCCAGTTGGGCAGAACATCAGTCTGGGTCAGATATATAAAACCAATTGAGACCTAATTTTCCTAATTTTTGTTGTCAGTGTGGTGTTTTCTAAAACCTTGGGATTTGCAGGACAGTTTTTTCCCCCCAGAACAGAGGCTGGGACTGAACCTGGCTGATGGCACGTGTGGGTTGATCTCATGGCCATGTCACAGCCTGCAGAGCTCACCAGGATCTCAGCAGGGAGGGATGGTGGGGACGGTGAGTGTTGCTCTTGAGGTGTTAGAAACAAAAGCATTTGATGTGTTTGGCGGCATTAACTTGTGGTGTCACAGCTGAGAGCTCCGCTCAAAAAGTTGGCAGTTGTGAATTTTTTAGCAGATCATAACAATCAAACAGGATTCTGTGTGCTGGGATTGAGAACTATGGGATGATCAAAGAAGGTGGGGAGAGTGAAAGACAAATTCAAATCATTAGTGGGAAATGGAGCCTCTTGTGCAGCAAAGTTGGGTGATTCAGAGAACAAATCTGTGTTTAGCTGCGTGAATCTAAGTTAGGGAGGGAGAAGGGCTGATGCTCTGTGGCCTGTGCAAGTAGGAGAACCAGCTCCGGGTTTCCATCCCAGCTGAGGTTCCTGTGGCTAAACCTGGTGCAGGGCAGGGTCGGTGCTGTCTGGCTGAACACGGGGGCTGGGCGGGGGCTTCTGCTTCAGCGTTTGCAACTGATGGTGCTGTCCCATATTTAGTATTCCCAGAACTCAATATTGCCATGGAAAGCCCAGGAGGGTCCAGCAGGGCACCGAGGACTGTTTTCTTATTACTAAACAGAGAGATATTAACAACACAATGTAGGAATAAAAAAAAAAGCAAGCAAAGCAAAGCCGGCCGCCTGCTCTTTTCTTCTTGGCATTATTATTTGTGACAAAGCCTTTGGTCCATTTTTCTTCATAATTTGCAGGACTCCTAATGGGAACAGCACCTCCCAATTACCATGGTTGCCAAAGGCTAATTTGGTTACCCTCAGGATCCACAATAGAGAAACTGTGTCGGCCCTTTGTAGATATTTGCATACTATACATACCGGGAATGTAAAACAGCTGCCCGGGCCCTATTCCACTATCATGGCAATTATGGGTCATTAGCTTTTTCTTTTTTCCTCCCTTTCTCCCTCTTCTTTCCTTGTTCTCATCTTCTGAACTCTGCCAGGCAGCAGAAGCAGCTGATGGGTTTGGAGGGAGCAGCAGCAGGACGAGGCGCTGCCTGGTCCCGTTCGGGGGCCGGTGCTGACAAACAGCCTTTGGCTGGGATTGTGCTCTTTCTTCTCCTTTCTGTGGCCGTGGCATGCTCGCTCCCCCAGGAGCCACGGGCAGGGCAGGAGTGCCCGTGCCCTGCCACGGGCAGCTCTGGGGTGGCACAGCCCGGTGGGCACGGCTGTCCCTGCCAGGCTCCCCCGTCAGCACCCCACTCCTTGGGGACACCTCCCCGCGCTTCCCAAACTTCTGTGGGCTCCCAGGGGCACAGAAATTAAGGCAGGGGACAAAAGGGGGCTCCTCATAATTCGGTTGGGATTCAATTTGTTAATGGCTGGAGCCTTTTAATAGTTTATCTCCCTTTTGTTCTGGGCAACATTTACAGTCTCGGGTGCAGTTTACAAGGAAGTGATGGTTTTGCATATACATTAATTTTTTTATGAACTGCTAATTTTATTGACAATAAGGATAGATTGAAAGACCCAAAGCTTTTGTGTTGTTTTGTTAAAGCAAATAAGTAAAGCACAAATGTAAATTACATCTCCAGGTTCACATTAGAGGTTTGCAAATAATACTGAGCTAATGGTTATTGCTAAGGAAAATAGCACTGGGATCAATATTCTATACAGTAGAACGCAATACCTCTCTCTCTTTTAATCACCTCATTGCAGAAATGGCATTGAAATTTGAAATCTCATTTTCTCCATTTGTACAAATTGAACATAAATCATTGTGAGTGAGGGGAGGTTTCGGGCAACTTCACTCTTTGTGGGATTGCATTGCTAATTAGTGCTGGAGGGAAAGGGGGATAGAGCCAGGGCTCCACTGGACTCTGACCTGCCTGAGGATGGGTCGGCAAATAAAAAAATGGGGGGAATAAATGTTGGGCTCCATCCTCTCTGCAAAGGCAGCACTTGTGATATTGGTTCCTTACCGCCATAAAAAATGGATAAATAATGAAGAACAAAGTGCTGACATGGCGCTTGTTGGTGTGGAATGTACCTGATGCTGTACAAAGCACAATCTGTAGCTGCTTCCTAAGGAGCTTGGAGGGTGAGTCGTGTGGGGTGCTGTGCCCCAGGGGTGTGTGGGGCTGAGGGATTAAGGGCATGGCTCAAAATAGTGCTGTTCCTGCTGCTGAGGGGGAAGAACCTGAGTCTGCTCTTCCACTGCCTGTAGTTCGCTTAAATCATGTTTATGAGGGAAATACCAAAAGAACAATCTTTGCTGATAACTTTAAACCCTTTTTCCCATGGGGTGTGTGAGCCTTTCCCTGGCACATTGCACGTATGCTTCCCAGCACCTTGGCTTATCCACGATGGTCCAGGGCAGCAAAAACATTCAGATAAAGGTGAGAGCTCTGGGGCAAGTGATACAGGCCCAGAGATGGGACAGATTTGGAATAAATGGGGGTTTATTTGTCTGTGTGGAGAGGATACTACTGTGAGTGGTATGGAAGGAGGATTCAAAGTGACAGGGAAAGGCTCACAGAGAGCAGGTGGGTTCCAAGCATCACCCCATGGATAAAGACTGTTTTAAATTATTCACTATCAGTCACAGAGATTTCACTACACCTGTATTTTTCCATCATTTTTGTGCTTTCTAAGCCACTACAATAGGAGATAAATAGGGAACTTTATAGGAGAAACTGTTATTAAGGCTTATTATATAAATTTGTTCTTGCCGATTTCAATAGCTGAAAGTGAAGAAAATAAATAAAATACCCTTGAAAGTGAAGCACAAACACTGAGCTGCTAGCAGAGAAGAAATAACTCAAATAATTTTAGAACCTTGGGGGCAGAAATCTCAGACTCAAACCAAAGGATGGTTTGGATCTAGGCTATTTAAGAGAATGAAGAAGAGATCAAAATTATTAAAAATGTTGATTTCAAATCAAGATGTTATTAAAATGCATACTTAGTCTTAAGGAAAGATGAGGAGGATAAATGACAGAAGTTGGCTCATCCTTGGCTTGATCTGTGCTGCCAAGCTGTGGAGCATTGAGAAAACATAAATATATATATATATGTTTAAAGGGAAAAAAAAAAAGAGTTAAATAAAACTCTTCTGGGAAAACACTCCTATCAGGAGGATTTTTTTGCCCTGGATTTCTTCCCTTGCCCATCCTTAAATGTCTTGCTTCAAAAGTGATGGACTTCGAGTTTAGGTGGCTGTCAGTGCTGGAGCAGTAGGAAAATGAGCTCTTTAACCAGTAATTATGCAGAGGCGTTTATTATCTATGTGATTGAGAGATTTGCTGTTCTGCACATAGCACAGCTTATTTTGAAAACACATGTAATTTGGAAGTTCTGTGATTTGCTAACACATTAGCAGCTGCAGAACCCCATGGATTCCCCAAGAGTGGAATTCTACAGGTTGGCAGAGCTGGTTTGCTCAGGACCACTGTGGAGAAGATGCGTGGAAAAGATTTGCTCTTCCCAAAGTCTCAATTCTTTGGAATTGCTGGCAGGAAGGTCTGGGTCAGGGCACCTGGATGAGGGGGACAGGACTCTCGGCTAGACAAGGCAGGAGGGTGCTACTCTGAGTTGGTATTTTTCTTCTGAATTTATCATCTCATGCTCTGCAATATAAATGTTTATAAATTAAATACATTCATAACTAAGTGCATGCATAAACAATTGATAAATAACTACAGGCTGCGTACACAGATAGGCTGATGTCTGTGCGCCCGGTGTGGATGAGGCACCAGCATCTCCTGATGCTGCAGAGTGGCTGGAACAGTGGCTGTGAATTATCTGCTCCTCATATTGATGGGATATTTCTGGAGCATAAAGATAATAATTAAAGTGTCACTTTTTTTAGTTGCATTCCTTATGAAGATCTGCTCAATATTTTATAAGTTGTATTTAGCTTCACTGGTGCCAGTAGAGAGAATTCATTTTGGGAGCAGACTACACGAGGAGCTGCTATATTTTTAAAGAAGCTTCCAGTGCAGGCAGGCTCCAGGAATCCCGACTGGCACGTGCCTGGAATGCTGCATGCCTTTGGTGTAGGCGAGCATTATAAAGAGCACAAGTTGTGTGTGGAATAAAGGTCTGTCCCTCCTCATGTGCAGGTGCTGGAGCCAGGCATGGCACGGGGCCGCACTCCGAGGGGTCTCACACCCAGTTTCTCCCTGGAATTCAGAGCAAACAGAACAGCTCCGCGGAGTTTGTGCCTCCAGGCCGAGCAGGAGGAGGAACAGGCTGAAGGGAGGCGTCCTTAGGCTGCCCCAGTTCCCGTGCCCAGAGCAGAGGGCAGCTGGCAATGCCCTGCCGTGGCACAGGGAGGGCCGAGTGTCCGGCCAGACCGGGGCTGCTCCACCACCCACACCGGGCTGGTCATCTCCCTGCCCCAGCAGAACCTCACCTGTGTGAGGGAAGGGCTGTTAGAAACCTAGGGAGCCCAGAAGGAGAGAATTATTGTATGAGTAATAATAAGCACTTAAATAGCACTTGACAACTTGATTGATACAAACATTAACAGATTAACTCCTGCAGGACCTGGTGATGGATCTGTGTTTCCCTGTACTGCAGTTGGAGAAACTGAGGTGTAGAGGCAGATTAATTTCCTTGCTGACCCACAGTGTGTTGCTGGCAAAGGCAGAATTAGAGTTAGAGACTTCTTAATGACCAATTAGCAAAATTATGAAGCAAAACAGCGATAGCTCTGACAGCAACCTCTGGGATCAGCACAAGAGGACACTGCATAGCTTCGGTATCCTGTTCCTAAGGAGTAATTTTAGCCAAGAGTCCATAATTGTATCTAGAAATTAGGATTATTTTTATTATGTGTGTTGCCTTGCATCAATCTAGTTCTCTATTTCACATCTGCAGATTCTGGCTTTACAGATATTTATCTATATTTAGATGCATGCAAATATGGCTGTAGCAGTACAGCCATAAAATGCAGCCATCCATAAACTAACTGGGATATATGACTCTCTCTACTTATTGGCACTGCACTTTTGGGTATGTACATTAAATATGTGTCTATTTTACTACCTGGAGAACACAAAATGAGTGAAATCCAGCTATTTGCCTATTACTCTTTGACTGAAAAATTGTGTATGTTTATAGTTGAGATAGATACACAGTTCATGCTTGGCTGGGATGGAGTGAGGGTGTTATTGATGAGTTTGGGATGAGGCAATACTTATGAGGAGCGAGGCCCTGTGTGACTTACGGGGCTCATCCCAGGCTAATGCCAATAAATTGTTTGTGTCATGTCACATCTCAGTGTATTTTGGGCATGCTGTGTATTTTACAGGCAAACTATTGCAGAAAGGTGTTGGAGACTTTTTAAGAAATTATTTGTACCATTTTTCATAGATTTCTCCATGTGAAGGCAGACTGGCAGTTACCAGGACTTTGGAGTTGTATAAAGATGACTTTAGAAACCTTTACTTATACAAAGTATGATTTTTGTGTATATAATAATGGGGAGATTTTAAGATCATACCTATCTTGAACTTTCTATGCATAGAGTGCTCTACTCACTCTGTAAAATCTCAGTGTCCTTGTTCTGTCCTTAGTGAGCTGCAAAAATACTTGGTGGCCAATATTCCATCACCAGTGCCTGGATGCTGTTCAGTGCCTCGCCTCAAAACTGGGCTTTGTGGATGAAATTTTAGCAGAAGTTTGGGACATTTGAAGTGAAAGGGATGGAGGAGGATGAAGGTGCAAGGAGTGCTGTGTGTCCACATGTGAGCACTAGCACAGCAGCCCTGTCTGATGGCAGCACCTGCCACTCAGGACTTGAGAGGGGGCACAGAACACATCCCGTTAGGTGTCAGCCAGAGTTAGTTGATGAGAGAAAATCCTAAATTTCTGGAGTATTGACCATGCTTTCAGGCTGTGTGACTCATAAAGAGCTGAGCTTTAAATAGCTGACATTTGGAATCCTGTTCGGTGTTCCCTGCTCTGTGTCCTTTCAAGTTGGACAGCAGGAGGAATTTCTTCATGGAAGGGGCTGCCAGGCATTGGAAGGGGCTGCCCAGGGAGGTTTGGAGTTCCTGTCCCTGGAGGTGTCCAAGGAACAGCTGGATGTGGCACTCTGGGCTCCTGCTCTTGTGGAGCTGGTGCCTGCTCTCATCGGCTCCTGCTGCTGGATTTTGGGCTGAGCCTGGTCCTGCACTCACCTAACCTAACACACACCCCACCTAACTTGGGGCACGGGCAGGGAGATGCATTTCAAACACTGTGGGTTATTTAGCTGTAATGTAAAAATTAAAGAATTCCCAACAGTGACATAAGACAGGAATTCTGGTCCGGGCCCTGATGCCTTTTCCCAGTGCTTCAGTGAAGGATTGGAGGAGACAACAGCACCAGGAAATAGTTCCTTAAGCCCTGTCCTGATCCGCACATGAGGCCGTGCCCGTGTTAATCCCTTGCACTGCTGAGCTGGGGGGCGAGTGTGGGCCGGGAGGGCAGCGACCCTGCCCAGGGCAGCCAGGGGGCTGCTTCAGGTGCCCCCAGAATCGAGTCCTGAGCCCCAGAGGAGGAGAGGGCCGTGCCCAGCCCAGCTGGGACAGCAGCAGCCGGGCATTTGGAGCATAATAATAATTCTGCAGATCAAAGCAGCTCTTCTTCAGACAATTACAGTAAAATTGAAGCTCTCCTCCAAGAGGAACGTGTGCCCTTGTTGTGGTTTCCCTTTTTTGCCCTCCTCTTCTTTCTTCCTGCCCCCCCTGCCTTTTTTTTTTTTTTTATCCTTTATGAGCAAATTGCTTTTTCAGGGCTATAGAAAGAACCGATTGGAAGCTGAAATCCTCCCTCTCTGCCCAGGGGTGGGATTCCCAGGGTTAGACATGTAACATCTGAAGGGTGCTTTTTTTAAAATTGATATCTGAGAATAAAAGAGAGAATAGTAGGAGAAGCTGATCAGGAATGAATAAAGTCTCCTTTTAAGCTGAAATAACCTTCCCCCCCCTCCCCAATTTTCCCTCCAGAAAAGCCGGACTGTAATTGCTTGCAATCACTCGGCACAAATTGTCTGTGCGTATTTGCTTTTTAATTTTGTATAATCTGGTCCATTTCGCTCTCTCTGCCTTTGAGCTTAACCTCTCTCTTTCTCTCCCTCCTTTTCTGCCTCGCATGCCTTCCCTTTCTCTCTTGCTTTAATTCTTCGATGCTGCTAAAAAAAAATTATTACTAATTCACAATGATCTTTGATGGCTTTTACTAAGGAAAAGGCACTCAGGAAAAAAAAAAGAGAAACTGAGTGGACATGTGCTGCAACTGGTGAGATTTCCTTGTTATCTTTGAAGTGCTTGTTTATTTGTCTATTTATTTGGTTTCTGATTCCTCAAGAGGCAGAGGGCACCCATGGGATGTGGCTCCCCGAGCAGGAGCCCCGTGTCCCCAGGCACGGAGGGGCACGGGGGCTGTGTCTGTGGCACTGGGGGACAGCTGGGCCTTCCCTTCGGGGAGCCCCGTGCTGGAGCCGTGCTCGGCGTCCCTTCCAGGGGAACCTGGTGCATCGTAAATGTTTCTGGGGTTTGCTGCTCGGAATTTCAGGTTCTCGTTCAGATTTTGCACTAAGATTTTCTTCAAGCAGATGCCTGCGGGAGCCGGTCTCTCAAGGTTTGGCCCAATATTTGAGTAGAGTCCTCCTTGATGTTCTGGAAAAAATAATCTTGTGTGTTAGAGGATGGTAACAGAGGTCCTGGGGATGAGAAGGTGCAGGGATACCATCTGTCAGAGCAGCTTCTCATCATTAATATGCCATTTAAAGATGAGTCTGTGTAGTTCCAGTGGTGTCTCAGCACCTGGGAGGGGATCAAAGGGCTGACGACTTCGACCTCATGGCAATCTTTTATTTTGTTTGTTAAGTGACTCATGCCTTTGCCTGCTCTGGCAGCTCCCCGTGCAGCCCCAGGGCAGCTGGGCTGTCTCCCCCATCCTCTGCTCCTGGGACAGCTGGACCCCCAACCCCATCGGCTGCTCTTCCTCTTCCTGCCCCCCCTCTGCCTTCCCAAAGCACAACGGGGTGTCCTGCTGCCTGACAGCATCTGGGAATCCCACAGTTTTTCTGGGAATTCTCTGAGTGATATGCTGTAATACCAAATTACACAAACTATTTGGGAATTCCTGGTTCAATATCTGGTTGCTGTGTTTCAGAGTTTTTTGTTCTGACAATGAAAAATGTTTAAAAACCAAAACCCATTGAAAATTAATACAGTATTATATATTTTCTTGTAACTTGGGGTTTTTTGCTTGCTCTTCCCAGAAGCAGTGCACTCACCCTGCTCAGATTTGGGTGGTAGGTTACAAATGCTCTTGAATTGTTTACTTCAGAGGAAACACTCGGGCTTTATTTTGTTTTTAAAGGGCTTCTAATGAGCAGTTCTAATCATAAGCAGAGATATTTGTATGAATAATCCCTTGGTCTCCCAGAACAACTTCAGAAAGAGCCCCGTGTGCTTGCCCCATGTCACAGGAGGGTGGGGGCTCCAGACCCACCTGAAGTCCTGTTGCTGTTCCTCCAAAGGGTCCACTTTCTGTAGATGAGAATCTAACTTCCTGTTTGGAGTCACTCTCTGCTGGGATGCTGCAGCAAGCTCTGGCTCTGGTTTCTCTTCAAATTTATCCCACAGGGAAATAATTTATTTTTTTTTTCCTCATAGTACCTTTAAAGGTAAAAAATGAGCAAAGCCCATGGCTGCATAGGGAATCCTGAAAGGATTCCATTCTTCGGGCTCTGGAGGGACCAAGGGGTCCATTGCAGACACTGGCCTTCAATCTAAACAAGTGAAGTACATTAAAAAAAAGTGAAGAAAAGGTGTCTGCACCCTAAAAACAAGTAATTGCTGATTCCCAGCAAACAAACATGTAGGAAAAACCCAAGCAGTTTAAGAAGGAAAATTCCATGTATATTTTTCTTGATGCATTTTAGGTTTGTTTGTAACAGATTTATAATCCTGTATTATTCAGCTTTTCATTTGAAATTCCAATGAGCCGTTTGAATGGCCTGGTGCAGGCTAGGAAGTAAAGAGCATAAAATAGTCCCATTGACTTATGATTTTCTGCTGACTTTTTCATTGTCATCCCATATCTTCATTCTCTGTCATCAGAGCATTCCGGGAATGTCCTCAGTTGCCTGTCTGATAGCGCCTTGGAATATAGGAAACGGGATGAATTGCAGATGACTCAATAATTTATTCAGATGTGGTCTGTCATCTCTGGGCAGCAGGAAAGGCGGCGTGAAACATACGTGGTGAGTGGGTGGGAGATTTTACACGAGTTTCCTTCTGACTTTCTTCCCAGACCATTTTTCCTCTGACTTACGGTGTCTCCCTTAACAGCAGAGCCTTGTCCTGGAGGCTTCAGATTTAGCCAGAACAGGCTGAAAAGATGGGAATGCCCCATCAAGCAGCACCTTCTCTGTGTTGTGTCTCAGCAGTGAATGCAACAGCACAGGAAGAAGTTTGTGGCAGTTGATTTTTTTT
>VXBX01003065.1:386036-418883 GCA_013400415.1 Scytalopus superciliaris
TTTTTAAGGGACCAACCTTATGCTTTTAAATAAGATCTTAATGGGAAGAACAGGATCTCTGTGCTGGACCACACGGCCTGAGAGTAGAGAGCCCCAGTTTTAGCTGGTTAAGGGTAAAGGTGTCGTGTTCAGTTTGAGGTGACTCTCACCCAACCCCTGTGTGAGATTTCTGAGAGCTGTGAGTGTTTGGTCTTTTATGTTCCCCTGAGCTGTCTCTTCACAAAAGATATTTCAGGGTCTTTCAACCAGTTAGGAAAGTTCATTATATTTTTAATACAATGTAAAAAAAACCTAAAATAATGGTTTGATATACAGGCATTGATGAAAGATGTATTTTTAAAGTAGTAAATTAAAATCTCATTAATATTTCAGTGAGAATATTTTGTGCTTATCTGTTTCATCTCTATTTTTGACCTATGGCTTGGAGTTCACAGCATGAAGGAGATGGTGAAATCTGTTCACCATAAAATGTTAATTATAAGTAAATTACAGCACAAACGTTCAATCAGCCACATTAATTCTACATAAAGTGAATTATTGTAGCAGAAAATTTTAAAATGTGACTGAATTTTATAATCTGCATCCTCCATTTTCTACCTTTGCTCTCAGTGCTGTGCTGTGCCTCCCCAGCATGGCTGAGCGCTTTGCGCGCTGACGGGAAGTGCTTTCTCCTTGAGTGATGTCAAAAACGGAAGAGCACGATTTCATCCACTTGTTTGCAGCTACTTAATGTCTCTTAAGTACAGAATATTGTCTTTGCCCAGTGAGAAAATGCAGTAGCAGCTGAAGGGTTGGGAAGACAGGAGCTGTGATTTCGGGGAGCCACATGCTGTGGGCAGGATGGACTCTGGTGGGGGCAGCCAGTGCCCCAACCACTTTGTGACCTGGTGTTGGAGTTATTGCAGTCTCACATGCACTTTCACAACATGGGATTTGGTTTTAATCCTGTATTTATTCTGACAAGCAAAAGCCACAGCTGAATCCCTGTGTAGTTTGAAAATGTGGGTGGAAGTCTTGCTGGCCTCCTGACCCTGAGGGAAAAGGCTTCATCTGAATCCCAAGTTGGTCTATAATGTTGCTGCCTTTGTAGAGCCAAATGCTGCGTGGCATTATTAAAGAATTTCTGCCAAGATGCAGAAATTCCCTTGAAGGAAGAGAGCAGAAGAAATTGCTGATTTGCTCGTAGGGGGTCTGTGAGTGGATGCAGGAGATGGTGATCCCACAGCCCAGTGAGTTAACCCACAGGGTAAAGCTGTGACAGAGAAGGGTTAGAGAGCTGAGCCCATGGGGGGGAAAGGAGGCAGGACAGGCACAGTCAGTTTGTAACTCACTCCTGGATGTGTCCCATCCCTGCTCACAGTCAGGGCGATGCCACGCCAGTCCCTGCAGCTGCCACTCTGTGTCTCTGAGCTCTTGTGCCTCCACCGTCTGAATATTTACCACCAACGTGAGATGCGGTTTCAGAAAACACGTGTGAGTCACTGGGATCTGAGCTGATGAGTGGTACAGAGGTCTTTGAGACAATCTCTCAATGTTTATTGGGAAATGAGGGTCTCCTTTTGGTAGGGTTTGACAGGAAAGCTGAACAAAACCCAGACATCTAAATAAAGTCATCAGTGGAAAAAAGAATTGTACGTATATGCAAACAAAATATCTGACAACAAAATATGTAAAGCTGTCACTGTGATAGGTGGGTTTTTGGCTGATGGAACTGGGAACAGTGACACCTGTGACCCCCAACCTTGGTGCCCACTCGGGGCCAGACTGTGCCCATCCAGGTTTGCTGAGAGGTTCTGCATCCTCTGCCTTCACCCCTCCAAGCCGTGCTCTCACAAGTTCTTGGACACTGCAATTTACTTCCTCACCCCTGTTCCCACAGGCTGGATGGGATGAGAAACTCCCATCTCATCCAGCCGCAGTGTGATCCTGCAGCTCCCTGGGATTGCTCCGTGCCCAGGCAGATCCATGTCTGTGTGTCCAGGCCCTGCTGACTGGCTGTGCTGGATGAACAGTGTCTCTGTACAGCCTTAGCTCATCACTGCAGTGCACAGGCTCTCTGGGAGGGCTCAGTGTTCAGCCTGGAGGAGGTTCATCTAAGGGAATGATGCTCAAGAGACGCAAAGTGTAACTGTTGGAACAGGTGTGGTTAAAGACAGAGTGGGGAAAATGAATTATCACAGGGACCTGAGAGGTCATGGGTGCGTTGAACCAGAGCAAGTAGACCTGTCTGAAGTACCTGAGATGTGCTCAATGTTCAGTCGTTGAGAGGCACTGTATTATGAGGAGACCAAGCTCAAATGCAAAGGCTTCTCCTGGCTGCACTCCCCTTTCGTGGTTTGTGTCAGGGCACAGCATAGTGAAGTGATTTTCATTTCATAACTTTCATTTGAAATCAAGGATTTGTTTAGGTTTCAATCATCTACCTTTGTCAGCTGATAATAAACACTTACTTGTCTCTGCTACTCTCACGTTCCACACAGTGAGTTGCTGCTGAGATAGGTTATGCCCCACGTATAAAGATGGATTTTGGTACAGCCAAAAGGGACCTGGGAAAGGTGTGATCTTAAAGCTGCATTCATCAGAGTGTTAAAGAATGAGCTGTGATCAGTAAAGCTCCTCGAAATGGACAGGCACAGAGGAGGTGTGAGGCAGGCTGGAAGCTCCGAGCCTTGTTTTCCAGTAAGCAGTGTGATTGGCAGCAGGAACAAACACGAGCGGGAAGCTTGTGTATCAATCTAATTGTATAATTGCAGGTTGCTTTCTGCCTGGTTTGATGTGCAGATTGTAGTAATGTGGAGTGTCTCTTTGGTAATTTGCTATTAAATCCAACACTAGGAAGTAGTTCAGTGGCTTCCTGGATGGATACCTGGTGTTTGTGACTGTTTACCTGTTAGAGCAGAACCCGTGCTTGCTTTCTCCTTTTCCTCTTGTTTTTGTTTAAGAGTGGTCAAAGATTTTTCAGCAAATCACCAAGGTGAGTTAGACGTAAAGGTCAGAATGTTATAACTCATTACCCAGTGTTGTAAAAGTCACTGCCAAGAGCTGAAAGCAATGTTTAATTATTCCCTCTGAACTTGTACAAAATATTATTTTATATCTATTGTAATCAGTACACTGGGAACGTGGTCTGCCCAAACCTTGGTGCTGGCTCTGCTTGGAGCTCCCGGTGGGTCTCCAAGCAGGAGGGGAAGGATGCTGTTCAGTGAAGCCCATGCAGAAAAAAAAAATCCTTAGGGTGAGAAAAATGTCAGATAGTATCTTGGATGGATATAGAAGAACAAAGCCACAAAGGGAGGAAGTTCCTTCTTGGGGGGGGACCAGGAGAAGGCTCAAGCCCTACAGGGTCTGATGTCCATCTGGTCCATTACCCTTTTCTTGGTTACAATTAATCAGCTGCTTTTTCAGTGCAAATATCCCTTTGTCTGTTCCGTAGGGTTGAATTGGTCTCTGGCTGATGATGCTGTAATTCCACACCAGAAGTTCATAACTTTATCTTGGAGCACTGAGTCTGTTACAGAGTGACAAAGGTTTACTTCTCTGATTGCTTGAAGGATCTTCCCAAGTGTTTTGCTTCTTACCTGCCACTGGCTTTTTGTACGATGGTGTTTCCATCCTTCTCTGGTTTTGTTGTGGTTGGCAAACAGCTTATTTAAAAAAAAAAACAAAAAACAAAAACCAAAGCCATCATGGCTTACAGAGGCATGGTTTTTAACCGAATCTGCTAAAAACATCCTTTGAAAGGTAGTTCCACATAGATATTGCCAGGTCAGGAGCTTTTTCAGTCAGATGGGTGACTCCTCCTGCATTACTTTTGCCTTGTTATGTGCACCAGTGTCGGTGTGCTGATGATAGGATGAATTTTTTGGTTGATTGTGTTGCACTCACAGTGCACCAACAGGAAGCCAGCAATGGGGATATCTACAATATTTCTCTGAATAGTGTTGGTATCTCTTGACCTTTGGTCTTGCTCGAGTTGCAGAGGCTTGGTGAGGCACTGGTGAGATACCCTGCTCTTGATTCCATGTCTGTGAATTGGTGAGTAAATAAATAATAGCCACCTGTATGAGTCAGGGTTTTCCTCCTCTCCCAGCAGTGCTTTGACATAACCTTGGTGCAGTTCTGTCCTGCCTGGCTCAGACACTGATTGCATCCCCAAAACTTAACCTCTGAACTCCCAGGGGTTACGCTCAAGCCAAAGATCACTGAGCTTTTAGAGATCAAGAGGATGTCAGTGAGGAGGGATGGTGCATTCAGCCCTGCGATGAGCTTCAGACACTCATTAGTCCCCACTGAACACCTGAAAATAATGAATTTCAGCTTAGTCAACAGCAGTGAAAGACACTGATTGCGTTCCGATTGCCTTGGGATGGCTCCTGCTTGCTGGGGCTGGCAAATGGCATTATCCAGAGGGAAAAGCCCTCCGTGTGATGTTCCCATGAGGGCAGCCGTGTCCTCACTCCTGCAAATACAAAGCGTTCTTGGCAAGCAGAGTTTAATTAAGAGCGTCCCTGAGACCAGCCAGCCTGGGTGTTAGTAGCTGCGAGGGGCCCTGGCACGTGTGTTTGGGAATACACTGGGAAAAAGGCTGGATTTCTGGCAAATGTCATCTCTGCTGCCTCACTTTGTGCGTCCTCACATGCCCGTTTTTAATACGGCTGCACTTTGTCTACCTGGAATATGCAAATAGCATTCAAATTAGAGCTCAGCCATGCAACTGTCAGCACGTACCCCCCAGCTTCCCTCTAGCAAGTGACTAATGGGAACATGTGTTCTTTCTATTTTTGTAAAGCAGGGGGAATGAGGGGAAGGAGGCCAGACCCCGTGGGGTTAAACCTCCCTGTCTCTCCTGGGGGCAGAGCCTGCAGCAGAGGGATGGGGACAGGGACAGCTGGGTGCTGTTCCTCAGGGACTGCCAGAGGCCTCCCCAGCCCACTGGCCCTTCTGTGGGTGCCACGGGTGTCCCCAGGTCTCGGTACTCAGACAAGCAGAGCCAAGTCCAAGCTTTGCCCATAGCACAGGCCACCTTCTTCCTTTTTTCTTATCCCTTTTATTCACCATTATACCCATCCCTATATATATGAGCATTCCTATGGCAACAGCTCTAAATGCTTACACAGAAATGTAATGTCAGGAAACTCTTTAATGCTTCTGTGGATGACTTAATGTGATTTAGCCCTTGGTGTAAGGAGAAATCTGCCTTGTCTGGTGCTGGGTGCTGGCTCCAGGCTGGCTTTAGGCACTGGGGGCTTCCCACTGCTCAGGTCTCTGAGCCTGCCTCCTGTACAGAGCAGGACTTTGCCTTCTACTGATTCTGAAAGTTGGCCAGCAATAGAAATGAAAACAATAGCACATGCTTTTAGCATATGTCTGCTGTTCTCAGGGAATTGTAGACCAGGCACTGAAGGCTGAGATACTGCCAAAGCTCCTGGTGACTCCAGGCCTCATCAGTCACATGTAATGTGTACTTGAAGTAGGGACAGCTCATGTTGTGCAGAAGCTGTGGTTGGTTCCTTGGGAAGTGACAGCCAGGGTGGGTGTCACAGTCTGCTCTGCAGATCTGCTGGAGCTGCTGCACTGCTGGTGGTGTCACCGTGAAGGGACAGCAAGTCACCCCTGGTCTGCCCCGTGCTGTGAGCAGGGTTTGGGTCAGGGGGAAAAATAATGCCAGGAGATAATACATGTCTGAATGTATCTGCAAAAAGGAGGCTTTCTTTCCTTTTCCTGCTTTGCAGTATGATTAATGCTATTTAAATAAATATTTTTCCCTGTGAATTTTAGCATTTTAGAAACACAAAATACACACACAAATCCGGAATTTTCATATATATGTTCTGACAGAGCAGGAACCTTCCAGTTCCCACCTCAGCTGCTGCTGCTCAGAGTAACAGAATGTGGGATACAGGGAGTTACTGATATCCCCCTTTATGGACTAGCCAGGGGAGAAGAATAAGACAAACTGTTTTGCTAAATCTCCCTACTTTCTGATGGTAAAAGAATATAAAGTCTTGGGAATTTTTATTGGGCAAGAGTTGTTGGGAGAGAGACATTCTGTAGCTCCTTAGGAGGGCTGAATCCAGTTCCTCTCTCTCATCCTGGCTGCACAAAGTCATGATGGTTTCTAGCCCTCAAGTCTGGCTGGGTTAGAAGAATTTGTGTTCAATTGCATCTTGTGTATCTGAAGGGATAGCTAATGGTATTCTGAGGAATAATACCTAATATGTTAAAAATCAGTTTATCTACAGGATTGGGCACTTGTCTTCATAATCCCTGCTTTGTAATTTAATCCTCTCTGTTATTATGCTCTAATTAACCAAGGGGATCACTTTTCAGTCTGTATGTGTTGGACTGAACAATGCACAGGTGAGTTTGAGCAGGTGAAACGACAAGACAGTGTCCAAGAGGAAGACTTTCCTTCCCAGGCTGGAGCTCAGTGGGAAGCAGTGGTACCTTGTTATTGACTTTATTACTTGCTCACTTGGCTCAAGCAAATGGAAATCTTCCTCCAATATTGAGAGAATCAGAACTGGTATTTTCTAAATAGTTGGGGTTCCACTAAACATCCTCCCAGGCTGCTCCGGGTCCACCTTCTGATAGACACACACACTGCCACTCTGCCAACTGGGCTGTGTTGGAAATGTGCTCATTTTGGGTGTTCAGCTTTCAAATATAAGTGTTTCCAAAGCAGGGTGCCCTCCCTGAGGTGCAGAGCTCCGAGTCCCAGGGACTGTGTTGTTTTTCTCTCCCTCCCCTCCTGTTCTGCTGCTGCCCTGTCCAGACTCATTGTCCTCCCAGAAGGACAGAGCTGGTCCGGCCCTGTTTGCCAGCTCAAAGCATGACCGAGGTGTTTCCTACTGCTTTTAATAAGATTGTCAGCACTCCTTTCTGCTCTGGGTGAGGAGAGGAGGGTGATTTAAGCAGCCGGAATAGGAAACTCACTCTTCTTAATTAGCACTAATGCAGTGAAGGCTGTTTTCTGGCCCTGGCAGAGGGGAATGGTAATTAATATGGCAGGGAGGCAGCAGAGAGACAGACGGAGAGTTCAAGGCTGGCGTGTGTGCCCCTGACCCCGGGTCAGTGCTGGGGGGACAGAGGCAGGGGGAGGCAAAGCCTGTCCCTGTGGCAAGGACGGAGTGCTGGCTGGGTACCCCAGCCCCCCTGCCCAGCCCCACACCACCAGCCACGGGGGTCCTTCCCCTACTGAAGCCTGACCAGCCTTTCCCACCCTCAGTTTAGGTGGTTTTGTGTTCCAATGAACAGCTTCCTTTGCACATCTCAGTGTGGCCTTGGGCATGGTCTGTTTTCTCTTGGTGCCCATTGGGTCACATCAGCAAAGGCAAGACCAGGAGTTCCATATTCCCACCAGGAAGATCAATGTCTCTGCAGAGCATCCTGCAGGAGCCACAGACCCAAACCCTCTATGTGGTCACGGTGACTGCTGCCACAGATCCGTGTGTGTCTGTAGGTTCTTGGGGATAAGCAGAAGCAAGAGAGTATCTAAGGCAGGGGAGAGGTGAGTGAGAACACACTGTTGGGGGTGAGGTTATCGTGGAGAGATGATAACATGAAGAAGTCTCTTACAGTTGCATTTGTGCTCCCTTTGTGCTGCTGCTGTGGGGGAGGAGTTTGTGCAGGACCGTGGTGCTGAGCTGGTGTTGAGCTAATTCTCTGTCTTAGTGGAATAACATGTTTGTCCAGAATGTTTATTCCTCAGGAATTTCTTTTGGCATGTTATGTACCCACAAGCTTCCAGCATGGTGACATGATGTGGGTACTGCCTGACTTCATGCTCAGGAGCAATGGAGCAAGTTTCCTTAATTTGATCTTCCTGGTTCTGTTTGAAAGTAGAACCTGGATGCTGCCTGGTGAAGAGGTCTGGAGTTAGTCATGTGGTTTATAAAGACATTGAAACTTGTCATTTTAGCTGGGAGAGAAGCCAACCAAAACCCTAAAACGAGATTTCCCTGGAAGCTTGATACACCAGATAACATATGTGCTACAGAGGGTTCACTCCTTAAATGTTCTAATAAAAATGGTTTAGATGAGGAATTGATTCCCTCAATTAAATGGCCTTGGAATCACCATTTGAAAAGCCAGGTGAGATCTGAAATGGTGAAGAAAAAGCAGTGAGTGGAGTGGCCAAGGTGTTCAGGTACCTGGAGCAGTGTTCTTGGAAGCAGTTTGGGAAACTCTTGCAGGAAAGTGTTATCCTGGACAATGCACTTCTCTGTGTTTAATGACTGGAAGAGACTCTGTAACACCAAAAATACCCCCCCAGGTTGGAGGTGGTTCAGATTCCACCACACAAGTGGCACCAAAGGGGTGATGCTGCTCCAGCTCCTCAGCTCAGGCGTGGAGGGCTTGGGCTTGGAGCTGCTCTGTCACTGCTCTTCCTCTTCCTTGTGGTGATAACCCTGAATGAATAAAGCAAATATTTGCATGTGGGATCAGAGTAACCTGTGTAACTGTTCACCTCAGGGGCACCATTCACTCTGAAGTCAGCAGCAAATGCTTCTTTCCAACAAGAAAACTCAAGCAGTGGCTCATATGTGACCCCTCCTGTTCAGGTTTTTGGCATTGGGCTTTTAAAACATTTTCTGGTTTATTTTGTTGTGGATTTAGGATTTTCTCCTTACAGATTCCAGGGGATTTGTTGGCATCTTTTCTGTTTGCATGAAAAGGGAGGCAAGTGTTCCCCCATGGGGTCCCAGGGCTGACAGGAGGCATTCTCCCCTTCCTGCCCAGGCACCCCCTGCTCGCAGCCCTGCAGGAAAGGCCCTGGTGTTGTGTCTGCCACGGTCCATCAAGGACTGCACAGAGATCAGGAGACTCGTGTCACCTCAGACTGAAGTTGAAGTGAGGTCAGAAAGGTGAAAAGGCAATATTTTATCCATTAAGAAACCTGAGGATTTGGATTTGTTCCAGAGCAGCGAGTGCTAAATCATCGTATCCCAACCAGGGGATCTGTGGCAGAGTTACAAAGATGATAATTTATGTAAGCACTTGTGCTTAGAATTTTTTTTCCCCTGTTGATTCTTATTAGTATGGAATGTTTTACACTTTCTAAAGGGTATAGTAGTGAAAGAGGGAATGCTTGCAAGGGAGTGTTATCCAGAATACACACATTGTTTAAACGAGCTGCTCTCCAGCTTCCAGAAACGCAAACATTTAAAGCAAGAGGCAGCACCTGATGTTTTATTAATCATACATGCATTGGCAAACCTTCAATATCTCATGTTTGTAAATACAAGTAGCAGTTTAAAATCTTTTTTAAGCTAAAGTGTGTCAAAATATGTATTTGCTCTACGAAGTTGACTTCAGGAACAGGTCACGGTGTGCCAGGGGGATGCTTCCCAGGGGGATGCTTCCCAGCATCATCCATGCTCTGCCCTTGCTTGCTGGGTACAAGCTGTTCCTTGCTCTATTCTATCTTGCACTGGTACCACAAGTACTTTTTTTTTAATGAAAAGTGTTTGTTATTGTTCCTTTAGCTAAGTTAGTGGTATGTGTGTGTGCTGGCTTGTTCTCAAGGGTCTACTGTGAGAAGTTTGTGTTGGAATGATGTTCACAGGCAGAAGGGCAGTGGAGCTGCACTAGTGCAGAAAAATCACAGAATCCCAGAATGGTTTGGGTTCAAAGGACCTTAAAACTCTTCTTTAAGAAGACCACCCCCTACCATGGGCAGGGACACCTTCCACTAGATCAGGTTTCTCCAAGCCCGGTCCAACCTGACCTTGAACACTCCCAGGGATGGGGCAGCCACAACTGGATCTAAATCAGAGCTTTTATTCATGGCCCAAGTTACCTTCTGCTGTCCAGGACAAACACAGAGTCAGTCCTGGCTGCAGGTGAGAGTAGTGGGCTCGACAGAGGTGCAGCAGAGGTGCCTGCTCAGTGCTGGGTGGGAGTGCAGAACCAGCTCAGGAAAGCAGAAGGTGCTTCCTTATGTGCTTCCCTTTGGCCGAGCTGAGATGAATTTAGTGTATGTGCAAATTCAACCCAGGCTTAGGCATGTGTCTGACTGCTTTCCCTGTACTGGGCCTGAAGAAACAGTGTTAGACCCGAAGGGTGATGAGTGAGTTACTCCTTGTGTACATCTCACCTTGTGGCTAACAACCTGCACTTGGTCCATTTGCAAATAGATGTTAGTGTGGAGGTTATGTGCTGACCTACGACCACAGGTTACGTTTGTAAAAAGCAGAAGCCAAAATTTAAAATAGACATTTCCCACAGTTTAGCAAATTCCTTCAAGTGAAGAAAGCTGCAGTGAGATGGCAAGTGCTTCTCCTTGCTTCAGACAGGAGATAGATCCTTGGGCCTGTTATTCCAGGATTGCAAGCAGCATGTACTGGTACAAGAAGGCGTCACAGTAGTGATGGTCTAGCACAACAATTAATGGCAGCTGAGGAGATTTCCCATTTAGAGTGAGTCTGCCCAACAGATTGATGTGTTGAATGTGAACTTGTACCAGTGAGTCTGTCAGGGTTTGTGTGCAGATTTGATCCAGTGTCTAAACATTTCCTCCTCACAGCAAACTCAACACGTCAGTTGTTACCATGAGCCAACACTGTGGGTTTAGTTGTTTCAGTCTCAATTAGCATGTAGGTAGTACTTCGGTCCTACTGCGCAAGCATCTGATTTTGAGTAAATTATTGCAGATTTAATCTTTAGTCAGGTCTTTGTGTGAGTCAGTGACATGTTAAGATTGAAAGGTGGCAGGAAAATGTCGGTTGATTCCTCATCAGTTTGTATGTCTTTCTCTGCCAATTACAGATTTTTCATTCTCTGCCATCCAAAATTATATGCATATGAACATCAGCAGTCTAAAATGGCACTCCTAAAATCAATCTTAATTTCATTTTGCAACAGTTGAATTTGGTTTGATTTTAAAAGAACTTCACCTGAAATTGGTCTAACACTTGTGACTCTGCCCTCGGGTCGCTGTGCTGTGCTGGGCTCCGGCCCCTTCTCTGTGGGCGGGCGGTTGGGTTGCTCTGCTGTTGTTGTTGGGAGACGGTGGGTGCTCACTGGCCTTCAGGGTCCTGCTCGGAACCCCCCTGAGAGGCCCTGGTTTCCAGAGGCTGAAGCCAGTGTGTGGTTCAGTGTCCTCTTCCTGCAAGACTTGTGCTCAGGATCATTTTCTCTCTGCTTCTATTTTTGACGGTGTCTCCAACAATAGACTCGTGTTCCTCCTCTGTCTGTTCCAGCCCGACACAGTTCAATGCCACGGCGCCTACGGGGGCTTGAAAAGAGCAGCCTCCCCACCGGTTTTTTCCCCTTTTTTTTTTTGGCCGAGGCCAAATTCCTTCACCCAGGCAGAAAGATCGGCCGCTCTTACTGGCTTTTACTTTTTGAGAGCATTTTCCACCCGGCCGTGGCTTCCCTGCGGAGCGAGGCTCCCGCTCCATTCAGGGGAGAAGGGTGCACTTTGCGCATCTGCCTTTTGTTTGGCCTGAGCCTCTGGGACTGGGAGAAGGGGGAGGAATTGATAAAAGCAAAGCATTTTGCCATAAAAAGAACCGAAGAGGGCAATGGAAGGCCATTTGTGTAATTCCCCAGGCTGTGTCTCTCTGAAAGCGAAGGTCTGGCGCAGTCTGCGTAACCCGCTGACTTCGGATCTGCCTTTATCCTTTGCCACATGCAACCTGTTCTTGTACAGGAATTAGAGATTAAAGGCAACTTAACCTGTGTTTTTCTTTTTTTTTTTTTTTTTTTTTTTTTTTTTTTTTTTTTTTTTTTTTTTTAAGCATTCTTTGGTAGTGAAATGGTGAAGTGGCGTTTTGAATCAAATGGGGGACTGGGTGTCAGCAGGTGGGTAAAACCCCTGGCAGTTTCCCACCTCCCTGCCCAGAGCTGCCGTCTCACCGTGTCTGGGCACTGGGGAAAGGCCTTGCAGGCCTGAAGGAATGACTGGATTTAGTCAGGGCTCCCTTTCTCGTGGCTCTAATGGTGGTTTGTGGCACTCAGGGGTTTGCATGGGGAGTGGGTGTCTGGCAGAGCAGGGACTGTGCCCAGATGTGTCCTGCAGGGCCAGGCAGTTCTGACTCTGTCACAGAGTGCACAGACACACCTCCGGTGCCTTTTGCACCTGAATAAATCAAATTGTCACATTTTACAATAAAAATCAGCATTTGGGAGGGGCTGCCCATGTTCTGCCACTTGCATAGGTGAGAAGTGAAAGCGGAGGCATTTTATTGGGGTGGTCTGGGAGAAACTCCATTTGTACTATGGTGACAAAGCCATGGAGTCAGCGTGTCATTATGGAGAAAGCTGCTTCCCAGCAGAACATGCTCTGGAAGCTTCTCTGCTGAGTGTGGGCACCGCGCTCTCCGCGTGGGGCAGCGGAACCTCCGGGCATCGTGTCCCGGGCACTGCAGCTCTGAAAGTATTCACAGAGCACGAGGGGATTAGAGAAGAGCGACAAAAAGGATTAAGGGGCTGAGGGATTGATCTCTCAGGAAAGATTAAAGGAGCTGAATGTGTGTAGCTTGGCAGAGAGAGGAGTTCAAGGCGCCTTGATAATGGTCTTGCAAACCTTTGAAGAGCTGAACATGAAGGTCCTGCAGACCTCACTTCCATAATGTCCCTGCAGAATCAGTGGGCATTGGGTGTAACATTTGCAGGCTTGAACCCCAGCCCCAAACTGGTTATAAGAATAATAGATATATATACATATGTATTTAGGGAAGCGGGGGAAGTAATGTGAATATCAGCAAGAAATTTCCCACATTGATATGCTGGAATTTTAGATTTCTCCTGAAATGGAAGATACCAAGTCCTGGAGGCTTAATCTGCAAAGCTCCCTGGGCAGTGAGGAAAGAGTGGTCCCAGCAGTGGAGGAGCATCATGGGCTTCTCCATTGCATTCTGCTTTCTGTAGCTGCTCCGAATGCAGTTTGGAGTTCAGAATCCACACAAACCAAGAGCAGAAATGTGCTGTCAGGCTTCCCCCAAGGGCTTTTGTTGTGGGGAGTGCGAGGGGTAGAAGGGTTGACTTGGGTTGGGTTTTTTGTAATATGCAGCAATAGGTGGTTTTATGTTGGCACTACTACACTGGATGAAAAACTCCAGGTTTCTGCCAGGGATTATTGGATGTTGGAGCACCAGGATTAGTTTCTCTTTTGGTACTTTGAAATGTGGCTTCTGTTTGCAGGTGCAGAAAATAAATGTGACACCTTTCGATAAGGTAGTGAAATGTCACGTTTCTCCTTTCTAATTTTTTTTTTTTAAGATTGTATTTATCTGGCAAAATTCCCAACTGTCACCCTGAAATTAATATTCCAAACTGGGGCAGCTTCCAAGCTACTGCTCACCCTTCTCTGAGCTGGCAGAAAGAATTATGTTCCTTCCGTGTGCTCAACAAGTCCAGCTATTTCCCTTCGTTTCCAAAAGATCCCAGCTAAACATAAATCTGTCTCCAGCTCTGACAGCCCCCAGTCATCTGTTTACCAAAATAAACTTTAAGCATATATTGAAAAATAATTTCTATTGAAATATGCATCCCTATGGCATTCGAGCTCGGTATTTAATGCCTTTTTTATGGTTAATAATGCATCAAAAGCATTTTGAGTCTTGAGCTGTCATTACATCACATACATGATGTGCCGGATGCGTTTAATTGACTAAAAAACTTGGAGTCAGTTTTTATTTTAAAAAATACTAATATATGATTACCAAGTCCTACTTCTCCTGATCTGTGTCTTTCAGTACATTGTCTGTTGTAGCAGCAGCTGGTGATGGTGCTCACGAGCTCAGAGAGAGACAGAGGTCATAGGAACAGGAAAAGCTGTTTGTTCAGAGCCTTTTCCTGAAACCAAGTATGCTGCTCTTTGATTTCTGGAAGGGGAAAGCAAGTTAATGCAGGCAAATAATATCAGACCTGGCACATGCTTAAATTAGAAGACTCTTGGCCTGAGACCAGAATAGGTGATTTTGCACATGGGAGGGTTTTGCTCCCATAGAATTCCAAGGGATGTTGTTGCAACCACACCTGCACACTGAGGTGGGGCTGTCACCTGTCACAGTTTCAGGTTGTGCAGGTTGGGGCTACTTATCCATGGCCTTGGGAACAAATCTAATGTATGGGCAGGTTTTCTTTGGGTTTTGGGGTTTGTCATCCCGGTGAAAAACCCAAGCACATGAAAGACCCTGCTGCAATCAAGATCCCCCTGTGTAAATGTGATGTGATGAACAAGCAGATGATAATAAAGTAGTGCAGAGTTCCCCAGCTGGGTCTGGGGGTGCAGCAGGCCCTGCAGTGCCTGTGGGACTCTGTGGATGTAGAGCTCCGTGTTGTTCATGCCTTGGGCAAATGCAGAGGGAGCCAGGGGTTGTGCCCTGCAGAGAAAATTTGTAAAACCTACAGTAAGGCCATGGAAAATGCTTTTCTGTACACCTGTTCACAAGTCCTCAGAGCTGTGGGACTGCCTACCTATGTGTAGACCCTCATACTTTCTTTGCCCTGGCTACCAAGAATTGACAACACCCTGATAAGTACCTTTGGAGAGGTACAGATGCATTTCCTTCATGCCATTTTTGTGCCTTGTTTCAATTCACATTTCAGTGTGGGTTGACTCTGTTTCATAACAAGAAAGTCACTGTCTCCCTTCCCTCTTAGGTCAATAGTTTTGGCTTATTTTTACTTTAAAAGAAAAAGTTTCTGTTGACTTTTAAAATATATTTCTTGATTGAATGGTAATGATTAAAAGCCTTTGATTATATTCCAGTGGAGGCCCATGAAGGGTTGTGAGGAGGGCTGAAGTAGTCACATGCATAAGGGTGGTGTGAACACAGGTGACTTGGTCTTATGTGGGAATTGTTCTGTTAATGCAGGTTAAACTGAGTGCTCTGGGGATGTCTCTTTGTTCCCAAGTGTAAGGTGACCTGGGATCGAGGCAGGTGTGTTGGATTCCCTCTGCCTACTGTCACTCCTCCCACTGGCCAGTGCAAATGCTGATCTCTGCCAGCTCGGATCCTCCAGCCTGTTGCTTTGGGATGGCTCTGTTAGATGGATGACATGACACCTTTCAGCTCTATTTCTGAACTCTGTATTCAGTGTTTTTCAAATCCTCATATTTTATAAGGGGGGGAATGTACAATTCCCTAAGCTTTCTTTTGGTTTTTCCTATTCCTCCTCTACCTGCCCATCTTGGTCCCCGTGGCTGCCTCATTTCCTGGGAAATATTTGTCATCTCTTGGAGCAGGTTGTTTTCTGTCCTCCCTGCCCTGACTGTGGGGCTCTTGTGTTGTCTCACATGCTCCTGTGTCCTGTCTCAGTCGTGTCCCAGTTCCACAGGGCTGCTGTAGGTGCTGGGATGGCTCCTCCTGCAGCAGCAGGGGCGGGTGTGCCAGCCCCCAGCTGGGGTGCAGCCCCCTGGGAGCACAGGGGGTGTTCCGTTCCCCCAGCAGGACAGACCCGTGTGCCACGGGCTGGGGCTCCCCACACGCGTGTGCAGCCCACGCTCCCTCGCTCCAGCCGTGTGTTGCAGCTCTGCCTTCATGTTAATGTTTCCAGGTCAGCTCTGGCAGGGGACTGTGAAGGGCCAGTCACTTAATGAACCCCTCTGGGACCTGCCTCAGTTACTAACAATTTCTCTCCACTCGGCAGGCAGGGAAGCGCAGCCCGTGCTGTTTCACTCCATCACTCTCCTCCGCTGCCTTTTCCGCCCGCTCGCTCCACACAAACAAACCAATTATTGATGGACATACAAACTGGGGCCTTTCTCCTTGGGAGCTTCTCCAGCCTTGCACTTACTCAAGTGTCACAGGCACACATCACCCCTCGTTTCTGCTAAAAGAAAGGGCTCTAAACTGTGCAGGGTTTTGTCAGGGTATGGAATGTTTGGGGTAAATGTGCTTCCAGCCCCGACCTCGTGGCATGGGCTCGTGTGGCCCCGGGGCCTCTTGCTCCTGGGGCTGTGCCCCAGCCCAAGGCCTCACACCCCTGCTAGAAGGAGTTTATTCCTGCACTCAGGCAAATGGTGTCTCCATGTCTGTTCCTTTGAGGAAAGCTGCTTTTGGCCTGCAGGGCTGGTTCTTCCCTCACTCCCACTGCAGGGCATCTCTGTGAGGGCATTCTCGACCCCTGTGCATGGGAAGGGACCCTGGGCAGGTGGTGCTGGGACCCCCATAAGGATCTACAGCCTCCATTTCTCACCCCCATAACTGAGGTTCAAAAGACACCGAGGAGATGAGGTGGACTCCACTGAATCTTCCCCAGCTCCTTTTAAAAGTAATAAAATAATGACAGGGACACCCAGATGTGGAGGAAGTGTTCTGCAGTGTCTCTTTCAGACTGTGGGCAGAACAGATCTTGGAAGCTGGATTGGAGGAAGATAGTCAATAAACACGTGGGGTTTTCCAAGGGTATAAATTAAGCAGGAGCGATGGAGTAAGGCACATGGTAAAAAAGTAAAGCTGTGCATAGATGAAATAGTAGAGTTACTTAATGTAGAAATATGACTCTCAATAAGTGCAGTTACTGACTGTCCCTGCTCGTGCCAGCCCAGCCAAGGCTGAGTTCTGGATCTGTGGTGTCAGGGAAACACAGACTAACAGACTGTTGCAGAGATTGGATTCTCTAAATACTGCAAATGGCTTTTGTTTGATACAATATCTTAGAGAAATGACACCAGGAAGGATCTCAAGGAGGACAGAAGGGCTCAGAAAGGTGTGGATGTGGCAGCTGGGGACAGTGGTGAACATGGTGGCAGTGCTGGGCTGACAACTGGGTTTGGTGATCTTAGAGATCTTTTCCAGCCTTAATGGTTCTGTGATTCTGTGACATTTCTGATTTCCTGCAGTGCAGAGGACATGGTTTAGGTGGGAACTCTTCACAGCAATTCTGTAAGAAAAAGGCCAGAAAAACTGACTGCAGTGAAGTCTGTGAAAACTACATGAAAATGAAGGGGGTTGCTTTATCTTTTGTTTTTGAAAAGAAAACATCCAGAAGGTTAAAATGTTTTCAGTGGGATGGTGGCAATTCAAATCCTCAGTATCAGAGCAAGAGCTGTATATAAAGAAAAAGAGGTAAAAGAATGACACAAACTTTGGCAATTAAATAAAAAATCATGAAATCATTAAGGTTGGAAAAGACCTCCAAGATGATCAAGTTCAGCCTTCATAAAATTGTGGTGGCACCAAACACATAAAATCATACATGTAATCAAGTGTTGTCATGTCCCTCCCCAAACAACATGTTTGAGGGACAAATGGCAGAAAACATCAAAGGTAACACTGAAAACTTGCGGAAATCCATCAGAATTCCCAGGGCTGCCAGGAAGTCCGAAGTGGGGCTGGATGACTATGAGATGAACAGTTTCCAGGACTAAAGCAGTGAGAGGAGCTGCACTAGTGGGGAGTGTGGGAGAGCTTTGAGAGGTTTCCACATCACAAGCTGTTCTTTTCAGTGGGAATAGGTATGAAAAACTCTCAAATTAAAATGTCAGGAGAAGGTTTTAAACCAAATCAATAAAAACAACTGCAGCAAATTGTCAGGACAAGATGCCAGCAGTTAATGAACTCAAATTTAAACCAGCCAAATTACTGTGTGGTGTAACCTGTACATCACACTGGCCCAGCACTGAGGGAACTGACTGTGATTACAGGTCCTTAGAAAGGCTCTGGGGTGATGTGAGGAACTTCAGAGCAGGAAACTTTATTTCTGTTGTGGAGAAATAAGGATGTCACAAATGGAATTTGCAGGAACACGGGGAGTCTTGACACGATGGAGAGGAATCAGCACAGCTTTGGTAAAGGGAAGTTACTCAGTGCAAAGTTAATTGTACTGCTTGAAAGAAATTGATAAGCTCGTGGGTCTGAAGTGATTGAGTGGTAGAATGGATTAGATACCCCATCCCTGGAAGTGTCCAAGGGCAGGTTGGATGGTACCTAGAGGAACCTGGGATAATGGAAGGCATCCCTGCCCAGGGCAGGGGGTGGAACCTGGATGAGCTTTAATGTCCCTTCCCACCCAAACCCGTCTGGGATTCTGTGCCTTCTCCTGGTTTCGTTCTCCTCAGTGCAGACAGGGTCTGTCACTGTGTGAGGGCTGGCAGGTACCAGCCCTATCTCCAATAACCACACGCTCCAAAAACCTCCTTCAGAATGGGCTGCCTAGATAAGAGTCGTTCTATCAGTAGTGAAATTCCTATTTTAATGTAATTTTACAGACCCTGATTCACTGTCCCTTAACTGCAGCTTGTTATTTCTGGCATTAGAGGGTAAAAAAAAATAGCTTCTGGGCATGTGACACTATTCACAGGCCTTTAATGTCAGAAATAATGATCATGTTAAATTGGAGCTCATTACGACGAAATGAGACCTCATTGAGCCCTCTTTTTGGGGGGTTGTTTAATGATTTTCCTTTTTCTCTCCTTTTTTTCCTTCTAAGTAGCTCTGAATTGGTACACTGGGGGAGAAGCTGGGAGGTTTGGTGGTAAATTTAAATCGCAAGAACCATATACCTTTAAAATATATTAAAAAAAAAAAAGGCTTGATTTTTCTACTGTTCTCCCCAAGTACTCTAGTCCTTTGTTACGTTTTTAGTTATAGAAATTTCTTGCACCTCTTAAGGCCGCTAATAATGATGATATCTAAGGCAGCTACGAAACATATTTGGGACTTTATTTCAAGCACTACTTTTCTCATAATGAACCTGAGGATCCCATTTTCCAGTCCTTTCTCTAATCACATTCAGACGCGCTGAAGCTCCTCCTGTGAGAGCAGCACTGAGGCTGCTGCACTGTGGGGATGGAGCTGCGTGTGAGACCAGCCAGGTGCCCACACCCCCAGCCCTTCCCGGGGCTGCTGGGCCACTGTCATTGCCACATCTGGAGCATTTCTGGACACATGTCTCAGCCGTGTGTCCCACCCTCCCTGTGCAGAGCTTGGCTGCTGTCCTTCTGTGCAGAATTGTTGGCACCGTGCTGCTGCCAGCAAGGTACCAACAGGGCAAATATCTTCAAGGGGAAAAAAGTTGTGGAAGATGTGCCACAGTGCCTGAAGCTCCCGAGCACTGTCATTTGCTCATTAAACCTCCCACAGCTTGGTTTACTAAGTAGATCACTTGGGAGGGGATGGGATGGGATTCTGCTGGGTCAGAAGGCAAACTCCTGTTTGTGTCAGTATCTCTGTTTCCCATCTGTTGTGCACATCTCCAGCATTAATGTGGGTTCTGTCACCCTGATTGCTTTCCTGGTGAGCCTACTCGGCCATCAGACTGTTGTGTCCTGTTGGTGCCTCTCCAGCCCTCATGGATTTGCTGTTTCTCAGTTTAGATGTGCCGTGAGAGGAAGTGGATGTATTTCTGAGGGAAATTTGTTTTGATAAAGTCAATCTCTGCCCAGGGGGTTTCCTTGCAAAGTCAGGGATGAGTGACAAGTGTTGCCAAAATCAAGAGGCGATGCACAAAAACTGGGGGGACATGGGATGGCGTGATCAGCAATGGGCTCTATACACAGTCGGCAGGACTGCAGCCAAGCATGGAAAAGGAGAGTTTTAATAAACAATTTAAAAATAGTGGGTTTGTTTTATGAATCTTAGAGATGGCCCAGTTAAAAGACCAGCACAGGAGAGAACATGAAGACAGAAAAAAATTGTGGTGGAGGCTGATGGAAAGGAAAGTACAAAGGTGGAATTAGCCACTGGATACCAATGGAGAAGTGGTAGAGAAGAGATCATAAGGGACTATAAAGGAGGGAGATAAATATATTATGTATGCACTAAAAAGGAAGCACCTGTAGACAGTTGCAATGTCACAGTGATAAACCTGGAAGATTATCTGTGCCCCAGCTCTCAGAGGAATAGGAAGCTGTTAAGACTAGAGGAAGGATGTTTTCGTTCTGTGCGTGACAAGCAGTGGGTATCCAGGCAAGTGTTTTAGCAATGAAGATGTTTAGTAAGAGATTTTTAAAGAAAGCCAAAGGTAGACAAAAACCTGAGTATGATGACAGAGAAAAGATGGAGCAAAAGCTGATGGCTGAGATAGGGGCTTCAGTGTTGAAGTGTTTGAGAAAGCTGGAGTGGAAGAGACTCTGCAGGGCAGATTAGGACCTCTGCTCCAGCTGAGTGGCATTCTTGATGTGACAGACAAGATTTTGGATTATATGTTTAGGTAGAGGGATAGCCCTTTGAATCCTCACAGAGAGCTAACTGCATTTTTGGTGGTGGTTGAGAAGATCCATCTCCTTCTATTCACTAACACAGACATGTATATACATATATTGTATGTATAGCTATATAAGATGTGCCACGAGTTTTCTTCCAAGAAATTTTAGATTATGGAGAAGGGAAAAACTGACCACTCTTGGTGTTTGGTGACTTGGGAAAGGGATGGAGAAGCTCACCTTCCTCCTGGTACCAAGATTCTGGGGAGCCACGTGACAGCTTGTTGTGTGACTTTCTGACAGAGAATTTCTCATGGTAAGGCCTGTCCTGCAGACTGGCAGTTTGAAGCTGTAGGGTCCTGTCTGTCTGTCTGTCTCTCTGCACATGCTCTAAAATGACTCAGAAGTGGGCATGTTTTGGAAAATGACTCCCTGTTCCTGCTTTGCTTTGCCTTGGCATTGCCACTGACACCGTGACTGTTATTTAGCTCAGGGAAAACAACATTTGAATTGTGTTTAGCATCTTCCAGCATAAAGAAAAATCCTGAAGATAATTATTTGTATCCAAATTATTTTCCATTCTTTAGCAGGCATTTTCAGACTTCAAATATGTTGTTTTCTGCAAGTGCTGCATAATAAATTAATTGTTTAATTAGTAATAGATGTGTCACTCCTGGGAGCAAATCCCTTACTTTGAACAAGTAAACCAGACACCCCTTTCATGTTTAATATGTTGGGTTTAAGACTTTTACCTCTTTTTAAATACATGCACTTCCATAGATCACATAATACCTTAAACTATTGTCAGTGATTATGTGAGATCTCACAACACAAAATGGAGCAAACTACAGACATTTCTTCACTTTAATCAGCAATAAAAGCAGGAAGAAATTAGAATTTACTTCCCATCAGTAGGTTTCCTGCACGTGTTCCGTCTACTCTAAGTGGTCCTCATTACCATAGATATTTATTATATATTTATATTTTATTATATTTAGTGATTTAGCTCTTTATAAAGTTCCCAGCATGAGCATCTGGTGATTCCAGGGAATTGATTCAGACAGTGTTGGCCTTGTGTTGAATTGGTGCTTTGCTTCTGCCTTGCCAATAGGAATTGCCAGTTTCATCAGAACACTTTTCCTTATCCCACGGGGGTCCTGGAGAGAAGAGGGGTCCAGTTTTAGGGACTGCCTCCTCCTAGACTGGAGGTCCAGGAGGATTACAGGGGTAATGTCCAAGTGTGCAAGTACAGGCTGAGGAAAGCCAAGGCCCACCTGGGGCTGAACGTGGGGAGGGATGTGAAGGACAATCAAAAGGGTTTCTGCAGGGGGAACCTTCCTGCTCTCTGCAACTCTCTGCCAGGAGGGGGGAGCCGGGGGGCAGGGCAGGCTTGGCTCCCAGGGAACAGGGACAGGAAGAAACGGCCTCAAGTTATGCCAGGGCGGGTTCAGGTTGGACATCAGGAGGAATTTGCTCCTGAAAAGGGTGGTCCGGCATTGGAAGGGGCTGCCCAGAGAGGTTTGGAGTGCCCATCCCTGGAAGTGTCCAAGGAATGACTGGGCATGGCACTCAGGGCTGGGTGTCAAGGTGGGAATTGGTCATGGATTGGACTTGATGGTCCTGGAGATCGTTTCCAACCTCTGTGACTGTGTGGTGCAGGTGTATCAGCAGCAAGAGGAAGACCAGAGAGAATCTGGGTCTGCTGTTGGATGTGTCTGCATATGCTGAGGAATGTATGGCAGTGTCCATAGGAGCACCAGAGCATGTCTGAGATTTAAAATGTATTTTAGGTTTGGGGAGCAATGAACTCAAGATAAGGTTGTGGTGAGAGCTGTGCAGGTGGTAACTTGGAGCACAAAGGTTTGGTGTGGTGATGTCTTGGTTGAAGGACCAGCGTTTGTTACATGTCCAGTTTTTATAGTCAAATGTGTTGGTAAAATGAGGAGAGGAGAGAATAAGGAAAACTGCCAAATTTTAAGGAGCAATTCAGAATTTACCAGGTGTAAAGGAATCCGGAGAGTGTTGGATCCCTCCTGTGCTGTCAGCTCTGTGCTGCCGGTCCCTGGTTCCCGATGACCCAGGCCAGGGAAGCTTGGCTGGGGTGGGGTTTGCAGGAGGTACAGCTGCCTGATGCAAGGAGTCAGGAGACCTGAAAGTTAACCAGAGCCACTGAGCTGAGTTGTCGTGAAGCATGCCCTGTGGTTGGTGTTACCCCAGGCTGGATGCTCACAGGTGACCGGGGTGCAGAAGGTCTTTGTTCCATCCCTGTCTCCGGTGGCACACCCCTCTCCCCTCAGCTTTGTTATCTATCCAAATTGTGAGCAGAGAAGAGAGATGTATGCAAAGCACTTTCACCGAATCCAAGCTGGAACAGCTGTCAGAGATGCAATCCCACTTAGTTGGTCTTCATAAAATGCGTGCGGCATTTTTAAGAGTCTGGATAAAGGGTAAAGGCAAACTGCGCCCATTTAGCAGGAGGCAGCATGTGACAGCTGACAAAGTGACAGTGGGCCCCTGAACAGCCCATGTCACTCTTCAGCAGGAGGCCCTGAAATGCCCATTTTAATTTAAATGTTATTTTCAAATAAAATTGCCACTTTGGGATAATTGCTTCGTACTGTGTAACTTTGAGAACACCGTACCGAGCAAAGTGGGTGCAGCTTTCCTGATTGTTGTTCTTATTTGTTATTGTGCAGCACCATATGGGGCTGCAGCCCTGTGCTCTAGGTGGTCCCCAGCTCTGCCTGCTGCACAAATCAGCCTTTTGTTCTGGGAGCCGTTGTTTTAAAAAACAAAACAAGCCCCCAACCTTCTCGCAAGGTGAGGGCCGGGAATGGGGGCGATCTCAGCCACGCGCATTGTTTGGGGGTGGTTGGCGCAGTTTGCCGGGGAGCTCGACCACATCAATGGGCAGGATGGAAACACTTGTTTTCCTTTGTGCAGAGTGACTTATGGGTCTTTTCGTCTGAAAGCGCCACTAACTACTCACTTCCCCTTTTCTTTCTGGCCTCTAGAGCCTCCTGGCACACACAAGCCAGAGGCAAAGCCCATTTCTAGCCATTTTGCAAATGCAGTCAGCGTGTTTACAAGTCCTGGTCATGTAAATCCTCCCCTCATTTACAGAAGAATGTGTCCCTTTAAATCGTTACACGCCCACGATGGTTGCGATGGGTGCATGGGGTTCTTTTCCTTGTGGTTTGGTTTCTGATACCCCGAGGCTTGGGATGTCCTAGTAATGGAGCGGAGAGGTCAGGGGGACAGCGCTGAGAGACTCCATCTAATTCACACCTTGGCACCAGCACGCTGGGGCTGACACGTCCAATTTGCGGTGGCAGTGTTTGACAGGTGTCAGGACTCGGCACTCGCACAGGAGCACACACGGCTGCAGAATCAGGAGGAGAGAGGGGATGATTGAACATTCTGCAAATGAGACACCCAGGGAAAGAAAAACACACGCGCACCCGCACACCCCACACAACAATTCAATAGGAAATCTGGGCTAATTAACGCCTGCTGTTGCCTGATGCGTGGCACGGCCCCTCAAGGACTCTTTGCCATTCGAGAGTTGAAAACATGTCAGGAGGCTCCTCTTTTCTCTTGTATGAAGAATATTATGACATTTTAGTGCTGAAAAAAGTTATGATAACTTTCTCATTTTTCGTAGCAAGTTGTGAGACTTCAAGAAGTTCAGCCTTACCAGCTCCATCCCTTCCCTTGCACTCTTGTGTTTAATCAGGTCACCTGGCAAGATATGTCTCCTGAAATCTGACCTTCTGGGTTTCTGTCTAACCCTCTCCTGCACGCGTGGCTCTGTGCTCTGCTTCCTTAGGCACCTGCAGAATACGGTCTTTGCCTTCCATGCTGGTGGCAGAAATGATCTTTTGAAATTGCCTGTTGGCACCATCAGTCCCTGGCTTTTGGGGGACTGGCTTCCCCAGCAGGCTGGTGGCCAAATGCCACAGGTTACCTTCTCCAGCCAGGGAGGCAAAGGCTGTGGTATTTGGGACTCTGTGCCTGGTTCTGAGTTGAGCGCTCCTCACTGCATCGGGGAGTGTGTGCTGAGAGCAGCACCCTTTGCAGCTGAGGGGAATTTGCTGAAGAAGCGTGGGGGTGTTTCCATGGTTCTCCTAAAATTCTGATGGTATTGGGAAGGAAGCACGTCCTGAGTAAATGTTGGTGCAGCACGGCCCTGGCTGCCGAGGGTTCTGGAGAGGCTTGGGATGCATGTGGTGAGGGACAGTGAGGGGCACAGAGCCTGTGCCAGCCCCCCTGGAATTAGGTTTGCATTAGTGTCACAAGAGGAAGATTCCTAGACCTTAAATTTGCCCAGAACATGAGCAATGTTGTAGCTTTATTCATGATCTCCATCCTCTGACCTTCCCTTCTGCTGTGGTGTGGCTCAGTGGCTGTGTGGAAACCTTTTTGCTTTCCTGGGACTGAGTTTTGGAATGGGTTAGCAGTGGGGGACTGTGATACTTGATATTTGTCTGAAGTTGGGAGGAGCCCATCATGTGGGGAAACAGCTCTGTACGATGTTGCAAATCAACGGGACACAGGCTTGTCCTGCTGAGAAAGTCAGCAGAGCCAAAACTGAATTTAAAGGAAGCCTTTATGATTATTATTATTATTATTATTCATGTCAGGGTTCCGTTGGGAAAATCTTTATCTGCATTAAAACGTACATAAGAAGAGGAAAGAAGAAAAGGGCAAGAAGAGGGTGTACTACAAAGCGTCCCTTTGAGCTCAGCTCTGTGCCTCTGTAAAGTTCGTTGCCAGGCTCTTTGCAGAGAGAGAATTTGGGTTCAAGGTTGAGCTGGAGACGTTTCCTGGCGGAATGTATATCCCCTGATCGCACCTTTAGGAGATTATCCCGTCATTAAATATTTGTAGGATAACAGGAGAAGCCTAATTTAGTTTTTGTTTCTTTTTCTCTGTGGTTTAATCACAGATGAAAGAGACTAATAGCACTACAGAGCTTTCTGGTGATCAAAGGCCAATCAATCCTCTTTGTGGAGTAATTAACTATTTGCTAAACTTGCAGAATTGATTTCCATTTAGGGCTAAGAGAGAGGGTTTTAAATGAAGACCGATTTACCAGGCGTGAGGAGGGAATCTCAGCACTGATGCCAGGAGATACTCAGAGTGATGAATTGGAGCCTGCTAATTGGAGGATGAAAAATACAGCTGGAATCTGGCCCCGTTTGCTCCTACTTTGGGGAAAGACAGGAAGAGGGAAATCAGGCTGAGAACCTGACAGATGGCTTTGTGCAACAGCAGCGGGGAGAGCAGAGTGTGGTTAGAGCAGCGTCCGACTGACTGGAGGGAGCGTGGATGGAACCAGCACGGAACTGGGCTGCCGTGAATCCACCATCCAGGTAGATGATGCTCTGTCAGGGAGTGATTCTGGCTGCTCAGGGGCAGCTTTGGGCTGGTGGCAGCATCTGAGCTACTTCCCTCAATCAAAAGTCAGCCAGGCAGCTTCGGATGGCTGCAGCTTTAGTTTGCCGAGAATTTTTTAGCATCAGAGATGAAACTGGGTCTTTGTGAGAAGCTGAGAGATAGAACATCCTTTGGCACTTTGGAGTGGAGATATACGAGGGGTGGGCTCTGTATTAATGAGTGCTGCAGCCTGGGAAGGATGACGGGAGTGGTGGGCCTTACCTGAAAGTGGACAACTCAGTTATCAGACCATCAGGCTGCTGATGGGGCATCTTTCATGAACAGAGGTACTAAAAAGACTAGAATTCATAGTCCACCATGATAAATGAGGTAGAGAAATGCAGTAGCAGCTTATAAATTGTGAATGGCACAGGAAAAGGGTCTTGGCAACAATTAGAAGAAGGAAGTGAGGTATTCACCAGATAGGGTTTAAACCAAAGTTTAAACCAAAGTACCTTTTTTCAGAGCACAGAATTAACTCATGGGATTTATTGCACAGGGTATTATGGAGGACAAAAGAATAAATGAGTTCAAAGTAAATTAAATTCACGGAGAAGGAGTTCGTGGAGTTCTGAACACAGAGGCCAGGATGAGATACCATCTGGAGAGTCCCTGAGCAGCTGCACTGCCAATGTCCCCATGCTCTCTGGCCATAGCTGGAGAGTGGACCCGGGCTTTCATTTGGACCCACCAGGGTGGTTCTCAGTGCCCATGCAGTGGTGTATGGAGCCCTGCATTGCCATGGCAGGAGGGAGCCCTGGGCATCCTGTGAACATAACCTCTGGGGTTTGGGGTGTTTTTTTGTACATCTCTCAGAACCTCAGACCTTCTAGGTTCATCTCCTGCCTTTGAGAGTGAGACCACACCTTCCTTGAGGAAAAAATAAAAACAAATTAGAGGAAACACAGTAAAGCTGATCTTGCTCCTCTGGGTTGGTACAGAAATCTGGTATTACTGTACCATGGAGAGACTTGGTTCTTCAGTAGCAAAAGATTCGCTTGATGTGGTTTGATTCCTGCCAGCACATCCAGGAAAGTCACTGTGGGGGCGTCCTTAAGGGATTAACGGGTGTATTCCGAGGGCTGGAAGCGAGTTCTGTGTGGGGCTGGAAGCAGAGCGTGCTCTGCCCCGGCGCGGTGGGGCCGGCGGGTGCGGGCACAGGGGCGGCGCTGTCCCGGTGCCGGGCAGCCCTGCAGGAGCCCCCGTGCTGCAGCGCCGCGCTGGTGTCGAGATGATTGTATTTGCTTGTTATAAATTGAATTCGCCTATTAGAGAGCTAAGACTTGATTTTTTTCATTAGCACACAAAGCTGGAAGGGAAAGTTTCTTCTGAGGTCCCTCCAGACCTCTTTAAACAGGGATATAATGATTCTCTGTTGAGAAAGAGCAAAAGGAATTCCAGAGCTGTTTAAACAATTACAAGAGGAGCTGTGCCGGCGCAGGGCCGAGGCACCTCCTGGCGCTGACCGCGGCCCTGGGCCACTCGCTGCAGGGTAATTGCGTTAGGGACCCGTTCACTGGCTGAAAATCAATTCTGTTGGGCCAGCGTGTTTGTTGGAAAATCCACTCAGGCAATTGAGGAGTCCATTAGGCTGCGGGCCCCGTGCGCTGACCTCCCCAGGATTGGGGTTGACACTTGAACGAAGGCGTTTGTCCAGCTAAAGGACAGTGCTACCAGCAGACTCTTATCTCCCCTAAATTGGATTACTCAGATCCGCTTGTTCTCTTTAAAGATAGCTACTTCAGGTTTTTTCCCCCCTCTCTTTCTGTCTGTCTGAGACAGTTACCTGCGATTACCATTAATATCCCCCCTTAGCCATTCCCAGGCCTTACCATCTGATACCACCCTGCAGCTGGAGCTGGCTTGGAACAGGCAGCACTTCTCCAGCAGCAGTCTCCTCGTGGAATCACAGAATGGTTTCATTGGAAGGGACCTATAAAAGACCATCCAGTCCCACCCCCTGCCAGGGGCAGGGACACCTCCCACTATCCCAGGTTGCTCCAAGCCCCATCCAACCTGGCCTTGGGCACTCTCAGCAGTGAGGTCAGCCACAGCTTCTCTGGGCACCCTGGGCCTCATCACCCTGTGAGTGAAGGAAATAAAGGGTGATAAGGCAAGCCTCACCTTAAAGTGCCCAACCCATAACACATCAGAAAACCCCAGCATTCTTGAACAGTTTTACATGGGAAACTTTCATTTTGTGTTTTTAATTCCGGGGATAGCTGTTAGTGGACTCTTACAGTCATTAACCTCAAACCTCTCCGTGTGGAGCAGGTTATCAGCACGTCCTGTCTTCCTGTATGTGTACATCAAATAGAAATGTTTTCTTGCTTTGCTCCTGGGAGTGTGAAGGGAAAAATGGGCAATAACGTTGAGGAAGAAATAATTTGTTTCAAAGAAGAGTTTTTTGCATGCGTTTTGTAAATTATATCTGAGAAGAGAAGGAAGAGAGAGGGGCAGGAAGGGAGTTGTGAGGGGGGTGTTGTGTTACTGCATTCACTGTAAGCAAAGATCTGGAACAGTGTTCTTTGGTGGGCAGAGAGCAGTGGGATGGATATATGGACACTGTGTGACTGGGGATGACACCATTACAATGGGAAGGTCTGCTTGAATGAGTGTGTGGAGGAACTGAGATGAAAATGCACTAGACATCAAGATTCAGTTTAACTTGGTGCTGATGAAATGTTTCCAAAGCAGTGTGAAAATATCTCTGTTTGGTAAAGATGCACTGAGATAGCAAAAGAATCCGGGTCTTCTCTGTGTATGCAGAATCTGTATTGCAGCTCCTGTGGGAGTCAGAGTTCTTGCTTAGCATACAAAGGCTTAGGAGTTTTATAGTGTTCAGGCTCTTAATCTACAGAGCGTAATTTAATCCTCTTTTATCTGGCTGCACCACAAAGCCCCAGTTGTAAATAAATCATATGGTGACTGCGGATGCAGCTCAGCTTCTGCCTCCTCACCTGTACACGGTAAATATTTCTGCAGAACAGGTGAAATTGGGTGGTGTAAGCTACAAATAGAGTGAGGTGTGCAGAGGGGAAGGTTGAATGCAGCAGCAGACCTTAAACACAAGTGATGGCTCTGAGTGGCTGCTCAGCCACCTGCCGATAGCAATGATTTTCTGTTTCCCTGAGTCCTGGCGCTCTGCGGGACTGGGGAAAGATGGGAAGGCATAGGGCTCCTCCAGAGTGTAACATTTACAGATGTTACCAGTTGGGAGACGGGGTTAAATGGAAGGTGAATTGATTTCTGCTGCAGAAAGGACTGCATCTGTATAATGCCTGTCCCCCTGTGCCTGGGTTAGACCCCGAACCACATTCTGGGTCTGGGCCATCCCCTCCACATCGTGCAGTGGTCATAGCTGACCTCTGTGGGAAAGGTTTATTTACATGTTAAAATGGACAACACCCTTGACTAGAGAATAGTCTTTCTTTTTAGCACTGTTATCACGACAATGGCAGTTTTCCGTAGTGCCAAGATAAATGCAATTAGGATAACTCAGTAGTTCCTAAAATAACTCTTCCCAGCTACAGAGAAGACATTTCCTTTCTACAGGTAGTAAATTGCCTTTCTTGGATGAGTGTAGTGGCTGAAGTGGACTGAAACCAGAGTCCAAACTGGAGGCAGCATTTAGAAGTGAAACTAGAGATACCTCCCTCTGTGCTGGAGAATGCACAGCTGGACACATAACTGGGAATTTTCATGCCAAGGAAACTGCTCCCAGATCTCTGCTGCTGTACCTGAGCAGGTTTCTACTGAGACCATGAGACCCCTGAAAGCTGCTGAGGTACGTTTTGGTGCCTGGTGGACTGGAGGTGATGGTGGGTGAGGCCAAGTCTCTGATAATGTGTGTGATCATGTTTGTTTCCTCCAAGTAGGAAACTGGCTCAGGTAATTCACTTTCACTGTGCTCCTTCAACACATCTCACTGTGGTTTCAAAAAGCAAAGGTTAAAGAAAAAATAAAATAGAAAAGTTGCATTTTCCTTCAGAATTGTTCCAAAGAGGGTGAAACAGCATTGTCATCATATCTCTCACTGGAGAAGAAAGGGAACTTGGGACAGGGAGAGGGAGATTCAAACAGCAGTGTTGAGTGTGACTATTTTGATGAGCACTTGATCTGCAGAAGCTGCTGTTGTGGGAGCATTACATCATGTCTTTGTCTGCTGTCCTTGATTTACCTCCCTCTCCTTCCCTGGCCTTGCAGCCGTGGCCCACCGTGACCCTGGCTCTGTGGCTGCTCCGGCCTCGGGAGCGATAAGCTATTCCTCCCCAGATAGCGATCCCGTCTCTGCCCGCGTGCCGTGCAGCTCTTCTAATGACATTCTCAATACCAGCAAAAGATGAATAATAAAAACTGCTGCCATTGGTCCCAGAAGGGCCTTCCGAGGAGGTTTGTTTCAGAATAATGAGTATGGAAATTCTGCATCCAAAATGACCTGCAAGCAGTCTTCCAACTCACTTGTGCCGAAAATTCACACTTGCTTTTCTCATAACTTGTCACTTTTCTTTTATTATTATTGTTCAATATGTAAACAAGGCCAAGAAACTCTTTGTTCCTTTGTGCCTCCTTACATTTGTCCATTAATCCTGGTCTCCCTCCCCTCCCCCAATGAAGGCAGGATTACACAAAGCAAAAGTCATTAATTTTTATCTCTGACTATCTGTGGGCTTTTTAATGTGGCCTGGCTTGCTTATGCACCAGCAATTACATGTCATAAGTGCTTGTAGATGCTGAAGCAGTATCGCGGGCTGATGAATCACTGCCTTCCCCTCTGATTAGTATGCGAGGGGCTGTGCTCTTCTTTGAGCAGCTGGCATGCCAATGAGGATCTGGCTCTGCTGGTCAAGGCATCTGGACATGAATTCAATATGGGTTGCTTTAATTAAATGGCTAAGCACACAAGAAGCTAAGGAACAACTCCATCATTGAGTGAAACTTGAAAATAAAGTCGACGTGAGAGCGTAGGTAGCAGGAATTGTTTAAACACCTGTTGGCTCACTGGTGAACCTGCAGGTTCCTGTTCCATTAATGAAGTTCCTTCCAGTGCCTGAAATTCCTTCCTGATTTATCCCTCAGATAGATCTTACTTCTAAAATTAGATTTATCCTCAAAAGTCTAAGAATCAGTGAACTGGGTTCCATTTCTCTGCTCTTTATAGGAATTGTTATGTTTTTTAAAAATGTAAGATTATTGCAATTTGTAGAAGCAGCTGTTTTAAGAAGGGATTGGGCAGGTGTGTGTGGAACCACTTGGAAGTGGAAGGCAGCAAAATATCTCTGAATATGCAGGAGTGGAGCAAGAGGAGATGAGAGAGAACAGCACTGGGAAAGACTTTTCTGTGCCCACTTTGAAAGTCTTGAATTAGACCTATTGAAATAAACAGTGTTGGTATATTTTGGTGTTGGTCTTTACAAAATGGAGCTGTGGAGCCTGTTCTTTACTTTTAGCTTTCCTGGTCACTTGTAATCTTAACTTCTGTACTGGGCATCAGATTGCAGGTCTGGTTAAAGCAGTGAGTTGTGCTGAAAGTTCCCAAGTTCATTTGAACTGTTTAGTTTATCTGGATAAAAATGGTACCTCATCTCCAATACATGGTGTTAGATTCCCAGACACTTCCAGATCAGCCCTTATCCCCTGTTTTCTGGTGAAAACTGTCCTATTGAGTCATGCAAAATAGGATATTTACCTTAAACTGACAGATTCCCTTTATTGTTTGAAAAGCCCCTACAAACCGAGCATGCAGATGTACAGATGCACCCAAAAGGTTTTCATTCCACCATGGCCTTTCCAGGTGCTGCCATCCTCTCTGCTGCCTGTGTGCCCGTGGCTGTTCCCTTTGCTGTTCAGCCCAGGCGGGCAGGGAGCCTCTCTCTGTGTGGGAAGGGCTCTGTGCTTCCCAAAAAAAGGCAAACTTCCCAGGCACGGGTGTGTGCTGAGCAAAGGGAAACAGCAAATGAACAGTGAGGGGTTGGTCTTTGATGCCTTTTGGTTGGGAAATCATGAGGTTTAGCCCAAGCCCACCTCTGGGATTTTCATCTGCTTAATGATTTCAGGCACTTTGTGGCTGTTTTGGTCCTCAGGAGGGAGGATGAGTGTGGCTGTCATGATGGCTTGATAGACACCAGAAGGTTGCTTTTCTTTTTTTCCATGTGCAGTTTACCATCCTTGCAAGGCTGTTATCATTCACTGTGTTTCGGGGAGTGGGACAAAGCTGTTGTTTCATCAGTGATACAGATGAAATTAATCCTTCTCTGCTCTCACATCTGCTGAAATCCGGGGCCCCCACGCCCTCCATGCTGGGGGCTCTCAGCACAGCCTCCAAAGCCACCTCCTCACCCGTGGTGAGCCTCACTGCACCCTCGTTCTGTGAGTTAAATTAAAATAGAATCTGTTTTAAGGGTATTTTTTCTCATGTTTTATATTTTAAGAGACTTTCTCATGTCTGTTGTATGATGTACATGCTTCATAAACCAAAGGGATTCATCCTGTCGTACATCTAAATGATGGACAAGTGGATGATGAGTTCCCCAGTGGTATCACAATTTTCTGTGCTATCAGGAGGAGGTGTTTAAATCTGTTAAAATTAAAAGAATTGCAGAAAACCCACCAATAACATGGCAGTGGGGATATATTTTTGGCAATCTTGGGTATTCATTGTGACTAAATAGATGTTGCACAATTTCACATTTGCTAGTTGTTTGAGATTTTAATGTAAATGACAAACTACATGATTGCATTTCACTGCTGCAGCAGCTATTTCTTAAGTTTTATCTTTGCCACAATTAGTTCTGTGTTGATAGGGTCTCCAGTGATCCCACCCCCTTCCCAATTCATTTTTTTGCCATGGCTCCTTGAGGTCACTTCCTAAGCAAGATCGGTGCCCTCTGGATCACGCCACTGACATATGGTGAGCATCCTTTGGCTTCTAAAGACAAATTTTATATCCAAGTGAAATTTATCATCTGTGTAGCTGCCATTTATCTCTGATACACACCTAGAACTGGGTTTATCCCCCTTGTTTTTCCCCTGCTCCCCAAAACTGCCATCTCCAGCTTTGTTCTCCTGGTTCCTCCTCCCCTGCTGGCATCGTCCCAGCTCCTGCCACAGCAGCGGCTCCAGCACACAGGAGATACATACATATACATATATATATATATATATATATATGTACTATACTTAGTGCAACCCAGTTTACTCTCATCATTTTAATAGTGGACCGAAGGTATGTTGCCATGTGAACAAGTCATCATGTCTCCATGGCAACCAGCCGGATTGCAGCACTGCTCCGACGGCTGGACTTTTTT
>VXBX01003065.1:418942-480914 GCA_013400415.1 Scytalopus superciliaris
TTTCCCCCCACTCGGTGCTTTTCCTTTTGTTAAATTTGCTGAAGGGCTCACAATGGGAGGATTCGGCTGCTTTAGCGAGCAGCTTTTCATTTAAACCTGGAAGTTGTTGTATAAACAGCAAGGCCAACGTGCCACGGGATTCGCTTTCAAGGCAGACTTGAGGAGGGCTTTGAAGCGGGACCCCGGTGTGTTCTGCAGCTTGATCAGGACTGAGACAATTACATGTCTTGGCACCTTTCAGACTCCTCTCCACACTCGTCTCCGCTGCCCGCAGTGGGGATCCCAGACACTCAGCCCTGGGTTGGGTGACCCGCGGACAGCCCTTTGCTGCTCCTGTGAGCCTTTTTTGCTTTTGGAGATCTTGGTAGGCCAAAATCAGACACACTGAGAGGCTTCATTTTATTTAGGGTTTTTTTTTTCTACCTTCTCCATCCCACGTCACATAGGCTGCTTTCAACACCAAGCAGTGGGGGCAGAGGAGCGACATGAAAAGATAAATGATTCAGACACCAGAGCAGAGAGAGCCTTGTGTGTGCACCCCTACACACAGGAATGGCAGTGCAATATGTAGGACTCTTAAAAAGACTGTGGAAAAAAATATGCAAATATAATACAGCTATTAAGCCTGAATTATGAAACATTGTTTTATACATTTAATTCCAGTAATTCAACTCTTTTTCTTCCCCTGAAGCTATATGAGAATGTATAGGCTGGGGTGCTGGGGATCATTCCCAGCCACTTCACAGGTGTGGGTTGTTTATCCACAATCCTGGTGTGGTATAAAGAGCTCTTAGGAAAAGAGTGTCTCCTGTAGAATTTCTAGAGCTCAAGCAGCAGCCTGTGGGATGGCAGCAGATTCTGATCAGCTGCAATTACAGCTCTGTAACCTCACCAGGCCCCACAGCCTGCCTGGATCCATTTCTAGCAGGGCTCTCTTGCATAATCCTCTCCCATGGCAGCAGATGAGTAAGATCAGGAATGAAATGGGAGAAGGAAAAACCCCAGACATGGTTGAAGACAGTCACTGGGTTAGGAACCAGTGCTAGTAGCTGGTCTTCACAGAATCATCATGGTTGGGAGAGACCATGCAAAGATCACCAAATCCAACCATAATAATCCCCCCTAAAGCATATCCCCAAGTGCCACATGCAGGCACCTCTTGAACACTTCAGAGATAGTGACTCTACCACCTCCCTAGGCAACTTATTCCAATGCCTGACCACTTTTTCAGGGAAAAAATTTCTTCTAGTATCTAACCTGTCTGGATGTGCAGATGTAAACTAGAGATCAGGTGTCTCATGCAGGGGCTGTTTCACGCTGGGTGAAGAAGAGGGAGAAGGAAGGTGGAGGTGCTGTGGTCCTTGGGATAGCGAACAGAAATGCAACAATGTGCAGCCTCGGGCACAGAGGATTACAGTGTCTGACATCAGTGCTGGCCTGGAACACATCAGCACCAACAACAGGAAAGGTGTGGTGCTATCTTACTATGCTTACATTTCATCGAACCCTAAAGTGGTTTGGGTTGGAAGGGACCTTAAAGCCCATCAATCCCACCCTCTGCCATGGACAGGCACACCTCCCACCAGCCCAGGTTGCTCCAAGCCCCATCCAGCCTGGCCCTGGACACTTCCAGGGGTGGGGCAGCCACAGCTTCTCTGGGCAGCCTGTGCCAGGGCCTGCCCACTCTCACAGGGAAGGATTTGTTCCTGTTATCCTTTGCCTGCACACGAGGCTCCTGTGTCTGTGGTGCTCTCAGCCAGAGCGGGGATGTTTTCACACGCTCCTCGCCCTGTGCAGGCAGGCACTGCCCTGCCCCTGCAGCACTCAGGCTCATTTAGGCAGGCGGTTGGTGAGGTGAATCGCCCTCCTTAGGCAGCAGGGATCATCTCTTCTTTGTGCATAAAATTACAGCAAACAAGCCTCAAATAACACAGGACACTTTCATAATTGATTTATGCGAGGACTCTGAAAGTTCTATTACCTTTTGTTTAGCTCAGGGGGCCTGACTCTGTGCAATCCATTGCTGAAACTAATTACAAGATATAATTAAACTGTGACATGAAGATATTATACCGTTAGTTTACTAATGACACCGCGAAGCTGTACCACCAGCGCAGGACAGTGATTATGCTTCATTCATTATTTATCCTTTTGCTAAATGAGACGCTGACATTTTCAAAAATTACTTTGAGGTTTCTTAATTGTCGGCAGCAGGATGGACTAGAAGGAGCTCTCCTTCCTCTTAGTTACTTATCTAAACCTCAGATGTATTATTAGCAAAAAAAAAAAAAATAAAAAGCCTCCCCTGCTGGGCCTCTCTGGCCATTGTTGGAGCTGAAGCAGGGCTGTGGCTGCTGTGTGCTGATGGCAGGTGATGGATACCAAGTGTCTGCAGGTGAAATGTGTGCTCTGGCATTTTGTGCCACAACCTGGGTAAACTGTGACACTTTATTCAAGGGTAATGTTGAGTTTTAAGTGGTTCGGTGCCAGCTGGCGGGGTCTGTCCCACTGCTTCCTCTGAGCAACTTGGAGACTCTGTTTGCATCTTTGTTACTCTAATAACTTTTTGGATTTTATTGATCAGTAAAGACTGTCCATTAGTATTATTAAAATAGAATTATTTACCTTAGACAAAACATCATTGGAAGTGCTGTAATTGGCCTGGAACAGGCTCAAAAAAAAAAAGATGCATTTGCTGACTTCCTCACGAGACGTTCTGATGTTCTTGGTTTGTCCACAGTGGATTCTCTCCTCCCTTTGTGCCTCTCCACCCTCCCTATTCCTTGGGTTCAGAGACCCTAAAAGCACATCTGGCTCTCGCTGCTGGGCCACCTCCTTTCGATGCAGCCTGTTCTGCTCAGGGCACCACTGGACAGCTTAAGATGAGGTTTAATTTCTTCTGAGTGTAATGGCATCCGGCATCTGTAATTACACTGTTTTCTGTGCTGTACTGATTAAATATGATTTACCCAGAGAACTAAATGATGAATATTTGAGTGGAGTGTGTTGAACCAATAGCTGCTAAAATAGTCATAATAAATAAACATGAAAGAGGAGAAGGAAGAGGGGCTCGTGAGTTATGGGACATTAGCAGGTGTGAGAAGAAAAAGAGTGAGATTAACACTAAAGGCAGGAGAATATTTCATAGGCAACACATCATCTAAAGAAAAGGCCAGGAGTCCCAGTTTTAATGGCTTTAAACTGACAGAGGGCAGGGTCAGATGGGATACTGGGAAGGAATCCTTCCCTGTGAGGTTGGGCAGAGAAGCTGTGGCTGCCCCATCCCTGGGAGTGTCCAGGGCCAGGTTGGATGGGGTTTGGAGCAACCTGGGCTAGTGGTAGGTGTCCCTGCCCATGGCAGGGGGTGGGTCTAGGTGTTCTTTAAGGTCCCTTCCAACCAAAGCCAGTATGTGATTATGTGAAGTCCCACATGAGAATGCTTATGTGTCATTGATCCTGCCTGTGGGGAGAAAGATCAGTGTAGTGACTTTCTGAGGTTCTTTCCAGCCCTGTTTTCTAGCATTCTAATCATAGATTGCTGAGACAGATGCAGACAGAGCTTTAAAAGTCTAAGTGGAACACTGCTTTCCCCAGTGAAAACCATAGGAGATTGGCAGAAATCATGTCTGTCTGGGTTGCATATTCCTCAGAATGGAAAAGCAAATTCTGTAATTCCAGGTTTTAACATCAAGTACTGCATGAAAAAATCTAAACTCTTACCTAGGTGTGAATGGGAGAGAGTTATGTGGCTCCATGGGATGTGGGAAAGATGTGTTGGGTTCTGTGACTCTATGGGATGTGGAAATGGCGTGTTGGGTTGAGCAAATGCTGTTTGTGTGTTCCTGCTGTTGATCCCTCAGCCAGGTCCATTCAGTGCCTCTGAATTTCTCCTGCGTTTGGTTGCCATTGTAAGAGTAATATGCTTTAGCATTTTCCTTAGCTCTCTCCTCCCTCTCTACCCACTAGTGAACTCTAAATATAGGTCACCCCAGGCAATTAGGGAAGAGTTGCTGGTTTTGAAAGATTCAGCAGGCAGGAAGCCCAGTTTCCAAATGAGTTATCAGGTGAGATGATGTTTGGCCTCAGCCAGAATGATTGACAGGGGTCTGTGTGTTCACAGATACATTATTTAGACACGGGGAGATATAAGAGATCTTCTGCACTAATTACTTCGAAGGCTGTATTAATCACAAGACACTTTAATACTCAATCAATACTCGCATTTGTCAATGACCTTGTAAATCTCCTCCAGTTTAACTCTGCCGTGTGGCAAAAGTGTCACTCGGCATCTTCTGGGGGCTGGTTTTGTATGGCTGTTGCTCAGTAAAATACAGATTTGACAAAGTCTCAGTTCCAGTGTTTCAAGTTCCATTTCGGAGGTGGAAATAGAAAGAGGACAGATGCTAAGGCAGCTGTGTGTCTGTGTTCTAATGACAGGATGATCATTTTTGGCGTGCAGTGGGCTCACGCCTGCTGAAGGAGGCATTCCACGTGGCAGGGATGGGTTCTGGCTGCACTCGCACACTGGACCACAGTGACTTGATGGCAAAACAATGAGGTCTTTGCCCTGCTTTGTGTTTTAGCTGGATGTGTGTGTGCGTGTTAATGGGAGGACACTGGAGTGCTGACCCTAATATCTTTTAGATGTCAGGGACATGAATTCTGGTAATTTCATCAGAGTAGAAGAAGAAAGTAAAACAATGTCTTCAAATTCAGATAAGATTGTACTGCAGCCCAGATATTCAGATGTGGAAAAATCATTATTTTGGTGAAATATAGGGCACAGAGCTAGAACAGAGAAACTTGGGCGGAAAAAACCACTATGCACTGTGAACTTCTGACTAGTTGAAGCTGTTCACATTTTAAGAGTTTTTCCAGATGTTATCATGTTGTTTGAGCAGAAATTTCTCATGGTCTCAGTGGAATTGTACAGCTAAAACATTTTACCTGCCTGTGTTTGGGGGTGGGTTAAGTATTTTGGAGTCCTGTGGGTAGTTCACTCAACTGCTTACATGTGGCAGCCAGAAAGTAAGGTGTGGCCCTCTGTTAGGTCCCGGGGCTGCTGAGGCCGGAGGGCTCCTCTGGAGATGGCCCCGTGCAGCCAGCACACCCGTGTCTGTCCTGCTCTGGGCATCCAGAGCTGGGCCTGGAGCTCCAGATGAGGCCCCAGCAGTGCTGAGCAGAGGGGAAGGGTGGCATCACCTCCCTCCAGCCTCCCTTGCCATCAGGGCACTCTGCTGGCTCATGGTTAGCCCACGGCCCTGGGCCCTCTGTGGGTTACCCTGCCATGGGCACTCTCCTTCCCGCCTGCAGGGCTGGGCTTTGTCCTCCCTTGAATTCCAGCTGGCCCCACTGAGGTCCCCCTGAAGGGCAGCACAACCCTCCGGTGTCTCTCGCTCCCTCCGCTTTGGGATCATCCCAGCCGGGCTGGAGATGAGCTCTGAGCGCGTCCAGCTGGTTAATGAGGCTCTGCATCCCTCGGCACCACTGTGCACCCCGAGGGGGTCCCACACCCTGGCTCTCAGCAATCCCAGTGAACGTGACAGGATTCTCGTGCCAATCCAACGCCTTTTTTCCCCAGGATTCCTGCTGGTCATTGTTGCAGCATTCCTGTTTGCACTCTAACCTTGGTATCAGCTCTGCAGGGTAAGGTTTGCAAATGTTTAGAGCATTTCATTAGTCATTGTGTGTGACACTTTTCTTTATAGTGAGGAAGGTTTTTTAGTGTAAGAATGCCTTTGTTGGGTCAGTACTTCCTTTCTCCATCCCTGGCACAGCAGTTTGGGCTGGCACACAAAGCCACCTTCTCGTGTCCTCCACTCCTACATACATTATGCTCTTTATAACAATTTTATCTCTACGCTCCTTTCTGTGGAGTCCTCCCGCAGAAATCTCACTGGCAGAGTACAAAAATTGCCTTCTCCCATTCCAGCTGCCCCTGTCTTAGTCACTGCTGTCAGTTCTGGAGCTGCTCAGCTGCAGGGAGAGGGGACTTTAGTGCTTTCCCTTTGCTCTCAGGCCATTTTTCCTACGCTTCTTTTTTATTCTTTTATTTTATTTGTGGTCCCTGTCATTCTGCCAGGGCAAAGGGGTAAAGAGATTTGACACTAAGTGCGGGGAAATGCTGTATCTGGAATCTATCTTCCAGACGGCAAAAGAATAAAAATTCATGGCAGGACAGCGGCTGCTGCCACGTTCCCCAAGACATATTGCAGGTAGCGTTATTTATTGTGGCACGGAGTTCATAGAAGTGCTACCTCAGAGCACCCGGAGAGATCCTAAAAAGCCCATCTCCCATCAGGTGCAGCAGATTTATGTTGGCGGGCGCGGAGGGGGCAGCGCGGCGCGGGAGCGGCTCCGAGCGGTTGGCTTGGCTGGCTGTGCTCCGAGGGGATGCGGCACGGGGACATTGGCTCGGCCGCAGTGCTGGCCATAAATGCGGAGCAGGAGCACGGGCAGGGGACAGAGCGATGGGCTCTGAGGAGCGGGGGGCGCTCCCTGAGCTGCAGGCCACTCTCACCCCGGCAATGTGCCCCTGCCAGGGAGGCTGCGCCCCTCACAGCCCCAGCCATGCCCACGGGGAACCCCACGGGCTGCCCCACAGCCAGCCTGAGAGCAGCAGGGCGAGACCGGGCCCACAGCAGGGTGAGGCAGTGCAAGGCCAGCCCCGTGGCAGGGTGAGGCTAGGCCCATGGCAGGGCGAGGCAGGGCGAGGCCGGGCCCCCCANGAGGCCGGGCCCCCCACAGCAGGGCGAGGCCGGGCCCCCCACAGCAGGGCGAGGCCGGGCCCCCCACAGCAGGGCGAGGCCGGGCCCCCCACAGCAGGGCGAGGCCGGGCCCCCCACAGCAGGGCGAGGCCGGGCCCCCCACAGCAGGGTGAGGCTGGGCCCCCCACAGCATGGCGAGGCCGGGCTCCCCCACAGCAGGGCAAGGCCAGCCCCAAGGCCGGGCAAGGCCAGCCCCACGGCACAGCTTCCACCACAGATCCTGGGCCTGTGCTTAACGGGTGTGCCATGTCCACGTGTGTTCAGCTGTACACTCCGACCCCTGCCCAGGACAGTCCGCTCCTCACGGGCCATGTCTGCAGGCACAGGTAGGGCAGGCACGTTCCTGAGCCACTTCCACCCTGTCAGCTCTTGCATGCTTTTCTGTAAATAATTGGTTAGCTCCTTCAAAATTACTGGATTTTCCTAAAATGGAGCAAGGTGCCTCAAGTTGCACTACGAGAAGTTTAGAATAGATATTAGGACAAATATCTTTCTGGAAAGGGTTGTCAAGCAGTGGAGTCCCCATCCCTGGAAGTGTTCAAGAAACCTTGTGGCTGTGACACCTGAGAACATGGTTCAGTGGCAAACACAGTGGTGGTGCTGGGCTGACAGTTTGGCTTGGTGATCTTAAAGGTCTTTTCCAGCCTTAACAAATCTGTGATTCTGTGTGCAAAGCAGCTCTGAAGGCTGAAATTCAGGGCTCATCCTCTGCTGGTCCCGCATGCCCAGGCAGCAGGCACAGACCTGTTCTGGCCATGGATTCATGCTTTGGGTCAGGTAAATAACCTACAGCATCTCTTGGACCAGAGACAGTTCTGAGTTGTGGAGGGAAGTTGTGTGAGTGTCTTTGGCAGTGTGGGCTTCCACATCATCTTAAGTTGTAGTTGTTGGGCATCAGCAGAGATGAATCCAGTGAGTTGAGGGAAATGAAGTAATAGCAATGTTCAGGTCATAAATGGGGCTGATTTTCTGGAAGATACATATAAAAGGGTGTCTTGCTAATTTTCTCTTGTGCTGTAGCTGTTCAGCTGCTGTACTGAGACGTATTGGTGCCTTTCCCCTCCTCTGTGTTAATTCACTTAAGAAAAATCAGAAAGCTAAATAAATTTAAAAAATTATCCCTTATGGAGGTTTGTGACCAAAAATTACCTTGAGACATTTTTCTGCATATTACTTCATCTTTGTCTCCTGTCCTACACCTCTGTTGTCTCATTGCTCTTCTCTCACTGTGGGAGAAATTTGGATTGTAAAGGATTCATGTGCTTTCACAGAATGACACTGCAAAAGTCCTGTGGACAATCACTGATGCTCTTGAGCAGTGAAGGAAACTGTGACTGGGATTGTGCAGGCTCTGGGAGGGAGTTGCAGAGCATTTACTCATTCAGGGTTCTCAGAAACCTCAACTTCAGAAATGTTGGAAACCTCAGAGGTCATTAAAGACCTCTCTCAAACTATGTAAACATAGTACCAATGCCTCATTAAACCTTGGAGACCTTCGGACATTGCTTCCCCATTTCTGTCCTCTGGACCCCCTCTTTTCTCATGATTTTTGACAATTTAAGGGAAAAGACAAACTCATGTCNCAGTGGAGTCCCCATCCCTGGAAGTGTTCAAGAAACCTTGTGGCTGTGACACCTGAGAACATGGTTCAGTGGCAAACACAGTGGTGGTGCTGGGCTGACAGTTTGGCTTGGTGATCTTAAAGGTCTTTTCCAGCCTTAACAAATCTGTGATTCTGTGTGCAAAGCAGCTCTGAAGGCTGAAATTCAGGGCTCATCCTCTGCTGGTCCCGCATGCCCAGGCAGCAGGCACAGACCTGTTCTGGCCATGGATTCATGCTTTGGGTCAGGTAAATAACCTACAGCATCTCTTGGACCAGAGACAGTTCTGAGTTGTGGAGGGAAGTTGTGTGAGTGTCTTTGGCAGTGTGGGCTTCCACATCATCTTAAGTTGTAGTTGTTGGGCATCAGCAGAGATGAATCCAGTGAGTTGAGGGAAATGAAGTAATAGCAATGTTCAGGTCATAAATGGGGCTGATTTTCTGGAAGATACATATAAAAGGGTGTCTTGCTAATTTTCTCTTGTGCTGTAGCTGTTCAGCTGCTGTACTGAGACGTATTGGTGCCTTTCCCCTCCTCTGTGTTAATTCACTTAAGAAAAATCAGAAAGCTAAATAAATTTAAAAAATTATCCCTTATGGAGGTTTGTGACCAAAAATTACCTTGAGACATTTTTCTGCATATTACTTCATCTTTGTCTCCTGTCCTACACCTCTGTTGTCTCATTGCTCTTCTCTCACTGTGGGAGAAATTTGGATTGTAAAGGATTCATGTGCTTTCACAGAATGACACTGCAAAAGTCCTGTGGACAATCACTGATGCTCTTGAGCAGTGAAGGAAACTGTGACTGGGATTGTGCAGGCTCTGGGAGGGAGTTGCAGAGCATTTACTCATTCAGGGTTCTCAGAAACCTCAACTTCAGAAATGTTGGAAACCTCAGAGGTCATTAAAGACCTCTCTTAAACTATGTAAACATAGTACCAATGCCTCATTAAACCTTGGAGACCTTCGGACATTGCTTCCCCATTTCTGTCCTCTGGACCCCCTCTTTTCTCATGATTTTTGACAATTTAAGGGAAAAGACAAACTCATGTCTGCAGCTTTTGGAGCCCTAACACAGTGACCACAACAAATACAAGAGCAATAAGGAGCAAAATATCCTTAGCTCATAAACCCACACAAAATCAGTGATGTTAGCTAAGCTAAAAGCAGTTTTGCTCTCCAAGTGCTTGTCCTACCCCTGCCTCTGCCCATCAGATGGGGATGCTTTTTGCAGAGCTCACAGATCAAAGAAGATCTGGATTTCTGAAGACAGAGGAGTTATCAGCAGTGACACAGGATCCCGTATCTTGTTATTAGAGGTTTGTGGAGCCTTCTTTGATGATGATGATGTGATCCAAGCAGTTTTCCATATTTTTTCCATCAATTTCCTAGCGTTCATCTCCATGGCACATCTCACCTGTGCCACCTGCCTTGCCTGCCATTTGCTGCTGTTGGTTTAGAGTCATAGGACTGTGGAATGGTTTGGGTTGGACCTTCAGGCTCATCTCCTTCCAGCCCCTGCCGTGGGCAGGGACACCTTCCACTAGCCCAGGTTGCTCCAAGGCCTGTCCAGCCTGGTCTGGGGCACTTTCAGGGGTGGGGTGTCACAGCTCTGTGTTGTCCCTTTCCCAGCCCCAGGGCCAGAGCATGACACAGCTGCAGTGGAGGTGCGGAAGAGCCGGTGGCCATACGGGGCTCAGTGTGAGCCGCCGCTGCCTGGCCGTGCCGTCCCTGCCTGTTCCCACCGCCGGCTTTTCCTCCCGGCCAGCTGGAGGTTATCAAGGCCAGAGGCTGCTCTCCAGCCTCATAAACCTCGAGCCTTATTCGGAGTCATGATTCTCCCATTCAGCCGTCTGTGCTGTTCCGTGGGACAGATAATCCCTCAGCGTGCCTGGTGGAAGCTGTGGTATTGATTTCTGTCTCTCTCTAAACCTCAGTTGTGTTCAACGCTTGTTAGACATCTGAAGGAATATCCAGTGGGCTCCAGGGGCAGCCAAGGAGCAGAGCACAGGCAGTGGTGCCAGGAGTTGTTTGCCTTGAGTTTGGGACATGCCGACAGGAGGGGAGCAGTGGGATCCCTGAGTTCTGGTAAAATTCTTGGAAGATTTAAACGAGCATGACACCGCTGGCTCACTCTCTAATTGACAAAGTAGGCTTTTATGTGTTAGGATTTGATGGTCCATCTGAGGATATCTAGGGACTGTGGGCTTTTCTTCAATTTACCCTCTGTAAATTGCAAGAAGGCTCCAAATTCCAGGGCCGTTGTTGGCAGGACATATATGGCTCTCTGGAAGCACGTTTGGGCTGGATCTGTTGGATTTCCAGTCTTCAGGGTCTGTTACCATACCCAGTGTCACCCTCTGCCACATACCCTGTTCCCAGACTGACCCCGGCTCCAAAGAGCTCCTTTATGTGGAGGGAGCAGTGGATGATTAGGAAGGTTATGTGGACACTGAAATTGAAGCTTAGAGCTGGGATGAGAGGGCTGAAAGAGGCAAAAAGAAGGATTTAGCATATTTTTAATTAAAATAACAAGCTGGGACCTGTCACTATGTAGATTCCTTTGTATCCTGAGTTCTTTCCCTCTTTTCATCTTTGACTTTTTAGATTAGGCACTCTCAGAGCAGGGATCACATTTTCCTCTGATCTGGAGAACGCCTGGCATGCTTTGAGCACTGGCATTGTCTATGCAATAATGAAATAACCACAATTTTAGTCTCATTGCTGTCTATCTGCCATCATTGGGAGATAGCACTTAAAATGGTTGTACCTACCACTTACAATATACTTTTGGTTGTTCACAAGTTAATCCTCCTACCACTCTGAGATCAGAACTGGTACAGCCACTGTATGAATTCAGAACAGGCACAAAGATGATAACTTTTTCTCCCAAAAAGTGGTGGCCACTGTGTTGCATAAGCCCACACCTCACCCCAGTTTGAGCATCTTACAGTAGGGAATTAAGAAAAAAATGACTAATGTGTCATGTTCTTTATTTATGTTAAATTAGAAATTAGTAGATTAAGTCAGATTTTGCTCTATTAAACATGCACAGGCTGGTTAAAAAGTAAGCCTGTCAGTCAAAATGGTGATTGTATCACATGATTTAAAATCTGTTCTAACAGTGGCACAACCCAAAAAACCCAGATCTTTTAAGCAAAGGTTGATCTTCCATCCATGTAATTTAGCATAAAACCTCAAAAAGAAGCAAAGCAAACTGAAGTAATTGCAAAATACAAATTTTAATAGACCTAATCCTCTGGAGTATTCCTGTCAGGGGAGTTGAATTTGGATTTGTTTGTACAGATGAGTCTAAACTGAGCACTGGTACAGACAGAGCTGTTTCCAGGCTCTGTCAGCTGGGAGAGTTGCTTCTGGTACAGATGAGTAACAGTGGATGTGTTGGTGGAGCCTGGAGAAGGTGTTGGTGCCACTCTACAAAATACACTGCATCCATTTATGTGTTCATCCTTGGCCTTAGGATTTTGTCCTTTCCTAAAGTCTGTGAGGTGGGAATCAAAACACCTGCTCTCTCTGGCTGGTGGAAACTCCCCCACAAGCATGACTTGGATTAACATATAATTTTTTCTTTCCTTGAAATACTTGCAACTACTCTCAAATTTAGTAATCCATTTTCATGATCCCTGGGCATAATTCACAGGGGCTTTGACACCCAGGTGTGCACCCCTATATCCACGTGAGACCACCAGTGTTTGATTCTGATCACAACACTCTTCTGTGTCATGTTCCATCGCAGCTGACTTGGCCAGACTGTCCTGAGGTTTCTTTTCCAAAACCTTCAGACACTAATAGTTTTGCCACTAAATATCTTCATTCCTCTGATTAGAGGTTTTGTTCTGTTTCGGTATTTGTCCAGCACTAGTGGTCACTGGGTGTTGCTTTTAATTATAACATCTGCTCCAGCGGTACAGGAATAGACGTAGTCTCAGCCATGTGCATAAGTGAAAGACTTGGCCACTTTTTCCTCTAAACTGGGTCCAGGCAACTTTTTTATCCAGAACTGTTGATCTGAACCAGCCCTTTCGTTCCAGAGACGAGGGGTGAGTGCCAGGTTTGTGGGGCTTCTGAGCCTCCGTCTCCTTTCCCTGGTAGCACCTGGGAACGGAGCAGGCAGGTGGAGCAGGCTGAGCATGCCTTTGCAGCACCACCTAAAATCATGTTTGATGTGCTCCCTTTGATGGCCTGTTCATAGTCATCTTGCCACGACTCTGATCTTCTCTAGCTGCGTGGCCCTTTAAATCCCCTGTTTCAAATAGGAAGGAGAAAGCGATCTGGTGGAGCCCTTCCCGTCCTTCGGATCCACGCTCTTATTAAGGCTCATATCTATTACTTTCTTCCTTTCTGAAGGAGTCAGCTTGATTCAGTACTTTTGGGACTTGGTGACATTAATGTATCTGTTTTATGTAACACGGAGTCATTATTAACAGAATCCTAGATCATAAAAAAAGGGATAACGAGAGGCGAGGAGGGTTTTTCCCCTTGAAGCTAATGGCAGCGGGGCCGGGGTCAGGGAGCCGCCGCCTGATTGGGCGCGCGGCCGCCGCAGTGGCATTTCTGCAGTTTCATCAGAAAGTCTAAATAATCCATGTGAAAACTGAGGGTTATTTACAGAAGATATATACGAGCTGCATGAGCTAGCGAGGTACCGAGCATCATCTCGGCTCTGGGCCTGCGTTTGTGCAGGGATGCTGCTCCTGCTGCCGCTGGCATGAGGGCACAGACACGCTGCCCTGCAGGGGCTGGAGCCGTGGGCACAGGAACTGGAGAATGTCAAAATGAGAGCAGTAAATGGGCTCAGGGGGAAGGAGGGAAAACTGTTGGGCAGGTGCGCTGTTTGTTCAGTGCTGCTCCAGGAAGGAGGAGAGGGGAGGTGGGGGTAGCCTTATAACTGATATCTGTGCACTGCAGGAGTGGGGAGCTGCTCCCCTCTGGCACCCCAACCTCTGTCCTGACCCAGAGCCTTTCCCTGACAAAAGCTTTGTATTGTCTGTGTTTGAGCATGGGCTGCCCCTATGTCAGGAGAAGGGATTGAAGCACAGATTGTGGCTCACAACCCAGAGACCCTGCCATGAGAACAGGTGAAGTAGCAGTGGAGGCTTTGATAGTCTCTTCATCTTTGTATCACAGAACCCCAGGCTGGTTTGGGTTGGAAGGGACCTTAAAGCTCATCTCATTCCACCCCTGCCACAGGCAGGGACACCTTCCACTATCCCAGGTTGCTCCAAGCCTTGTCCAACCTGGCCTTGGACACTTCCAGGGATGGAGCAGCCACAGCTTCTCCGGGTAAATATCCTTCTGAATTGTCCAGTACCTCAGAAGGTTGGTGGGAAGCAAGCAAGCCATGCCAGAGAAATTACCAGCCAAGTCCATATGCTCTTCATTGGCATTTAATATTTTACTTTCAAGTTTTAAACTTATTTATAGGGAGCTGAAATGCCTCTTGTGCTTTTTAGATCTCTGTTTTAATAATTTTACATTTCTTGGTAATTGGTGTTGTGTTATATAAATTGAGACATGAATATTTGGGGAGAGGGAGGACTTGGGATGTTTTCTCTAGGGTTTTATTAAAGAATCACACACACTTATAAAATGATATAAAGGAAATAGCAGTTACAGCATGCACAGCATGACAGCTCCTTTTCACTCCTGTTTCAGCAACACGTGCAGTGATCAGTGTGTTTGGTGTCCCCTGGCGCGGTGACGGCGCAGCCCCCACACCAACAGCTGCTTCTGCTGTGCCAGCCACACGGTGGGCACGGGGAGCCCGGGGGGCCAGCAGGGGCATGAGAGGTATCATAGCTTACCATGATCCACATTTAGTGGTCAGGCTACTGTGGGGCCAGAACCCTGAGACAGTCCCTAGCTTGGAAGTCTGCAGGCGTTGAGAGCAGCCCTTCGAGGAGCTGATGCTCACAGGTGAGGTGCTGAGGTGGTTGCTAAGTTGGGAACCCCAAACACAGTCCATCCTGCTCTCTTGACTTAGACTTTTGCTGTTTTAGAATTAGAATTTGACTATTAATTTTAAATATCCAGTAAAATAAACCCCTTGGCTACTTCTTTAGTTATGTGTCCATTCTACTGAAGGTTTGACAAAGTCTTTTGACTTTTGTCCTTTTCTGCACACTTAGGAGTTCTCTTTTATAATTGTTCTCTTCGTTCTGTTCCTGAAAGGAGCATAGTTGTGAGCATGGGAGCTCCCCCTCCTCTGGGGGACCTGGTGTCAGGACACATGTTGTCAGGAAAACACCTCTCTTGCTGGTTCCTGACATTTTGCTGCTGGCTGAGATCTTAGACCATTGCCTGTGCTTCTCCCTTCCCTCCCAGCAGTTCTCCTTGTGAGGGGTGGTGTAAGGAATTAATCTGCTGTAATTTCTGCTGTTTGTAGAGACCAGATTTATGACAGAGGAAGGACAAGCCGTTTCCCTGCAGCTAAACTGGGCATGGAGACCGTAACCAAACGGTGTTTGGCTTTGGAGGTCTCTGATCAGGCTGGGCCATCAGCCTGGGGTCGTGAGGTGCAGAACTGGCTGTAGGTACAAGCAGGGTTGGAGGTGGTGGGAAGAAAACCACTGTCAGGGCTGTGAGTTGAGCTCCCTAAAGCTCAGATTTTACACAAATGTGTATAGAATATTAAAACGGATGTAGTTCCTATTTTCCTTGGAATTCTGGCTTCTAATACTCAGTGTTTCCCACCACAACCACCGGTGTTGGGAAGGCTTTGTATAATGGAAGGCCGAGCTGTGTATGGCTGCAAGAAGGAGCTTTAAGGAAGCCACCAAGTAGAATGAATAAAAGTTCCCCAGCAAAATCTTGGGTTGTTAACTCTAGAGTTGGGTAACATGGTGGAAACCCCATGTCTGAACCCCAAGTGAGGGCCTCAAACCCAGCGCTTGGCTGAGTTGGTTCTCTGAGCAAAGCACATTCGGAGCCCTGGACGTGTTCCTTATAAACCCTTCTTTCAGTTTGCTTTGAGATTAAACTTGGCCACAAGGTCACAGCTTAGGGGGAAACTTTGGAACAATTTTCAAAGCATTGGACACTTTTCAAGTATTTAAATGCAAATACAAATGAATTTATGTATTGCTTTAACTGAAAAATATTCTAGTTCAAGAATACACAAATTGTCCCACAATTAGTATGGCCTGTCGATGGAGCAGCTGGCACTTGGGAAAAGCAAGTTCTAAACCTGGGAAAGGGGCCATATAGCACTTGGTACCTTCCCAGTTGTGTTTACCTTCATATCTGTTGCTTTGACTGGGCTGTTATGGAGCGAAGGAAACTGACAGTACAATAACATGCACCTTAAAAAAAGATTATAGAATCTATTACAAAGTTGTTTAAAAATCATTATTATATTGTAATAGGGTTAAATGCTGTGTTTAATTCCTGAGGAATTCCAAACTCTGGGGCCAGGGTAATGTGACAAAACACTCTTGGAAATTGTGTGTGTGTGTTTATCGTGGGCCAAAAGGCTCCCATGATGACCCAGCACATACAGGGATGTAATTTATTTTCAGAAAAACAGTTTTTAAAAGTTTGCAAGGCTACCTTAAATTGTAGAGATTGAACAAAAGTGAAGATAGTTTGCAAAAATTAGAAAAAAAATGTGAATGTCTCTGTTTTGTTAACAAGATTTTCTCTCGAAACAGAATTTTTTTAAATACCCCACAGTCCAAATGAAAGGTTTTGTTTGCATCCAACAAAATATTCTTATCAAACCCAAAATATTTTTAGTTTTGCTTCAGGAGTATAAATGTTTCCATTTAAGATGAAACACTTCTTTCAGGCTCTGGGTTGGATGGTCAGTTGCTGAACCAGCACAAGGCAGTGGATTCAGATCGCTGTTTCCAAAAGGGAAGAGGCTGTGCCAGGGCTCCCCGGGGTCAGGATGTCCCTGTGGGGGTGCTGTGGCTGGCTGTGTGTGTCCTGTCCCTTGCCCAGCTGTGCCATTCCCCATCACCACGGCCTGGCTCTGCTGCTGGGGGCTGCAGCAGGTCGTGCTCCTTTTCCTGGAGCTGTTAAAGGCCACCGTGAGGCCATCGGCCCTTTCAATTACACTGCCCTGAATCCCTTAATCTCTTTAAGTAGCTCCCCTGTTCTCATCTCATCACGCTCATTACCTCCTGTAGCATCTCTATCGCAATCCTAATCTGGAGTGGAGAGTAAATAAGCTGTTGTGGGGATTTTTTTCTACTTTTATTCTCCTTGGGTTCAGCTGGAGAAGAGAAAGCTCCAGGTGACCTCAGGGCTCCTTCCAGTGCCTGATGGGGCTCCAGGGGAGCTGGAGAGGGACTGGGGACAAGGGATGGAGGGACAGGACAAGGGGGAATGGCTTCCCACTGCCAGAGGGCAGGGTCAGATGGGATATTGGGAAGGAATTGTTCCCTGTGAGGGTGGGCAGGCCCTGGCACAGGGTGTCCAGAGAAGCTGAGGCTGCCCCATCCCTGGGAGTGTCCACGGCCAGGTTGGAACAATCTGGGCTAGTGGAAGGTGCCCCTGCCCGTGGCAGGGGGTGGAGTGAGATGATCTTGATGGTCCCTTCCCACCCAAAACATCCTATGGTTCTATGGATTGTTGCATATATCAGGAAACAAAACCCAGCGATGTTGGTGGCCCTGTGTAAGTTTGGGAGCGTGTTTGCTTGCCCTGGTACCGAGGGAGGGGCAGAGGGACATGAGAGCAGCATGAGGGCTGCTCCTGCTGTGGGGTTCCCCATGATGGGGTAGGGTGACCCTCCCTCCTGGGTCTGTCTGCTCCATGTAAGCCACAGCGTTTGGTGACAGAGGCCACCGCGCCTCGGGCTTGCCCAGGTATCTGTGCCTGAGCCACATCCCTGTGCGTGTCAGATGGGGCAGGGGCTCTGCTGGCCATACCTGCCCAAACACGGTGCTGGCTCCCCAGCCAGGGGGTCCTGTGGGTAACCCCTGGTGTGTCTTGAGCTCAGAATGAAAAACACAGACTGATTTAAAATAGCAGTGCCAGAATCCTAACAAGATTATTTAACTTTTAAGGGGGGTGGGAGAACATTTTTTCATGCATTATTATTGATTTTCAGTATGGTACAAAACCCGGCCTTGTACTGCAATAACACGGGAGCAGATACAATCGTTGCAAACCAATTACAGCTCCAATCGGCGGCTCTGGGCGGCGGCTGCACACCCAGCCCCAGCTCTTGCTCAGGGGTGAAACAGACCTCAGAAACAGGGTTTAAAACATAACAACTCCATGTCCTGATGCAATGCTGTGGTTGGGGATTTCCTCCCTGAGGTGCTGACGGTGTCTTTCTCGCTTCTGCAGTCAGTCACTGTCTGTCTATCCTGTTCCCAAGCTGGGAGGCAGAGCAGGATGTGACCCATAGGAGCCCCCCCTGACCAGAGGCAGATGTTTGTGGGAGCGCTCCAGTGAATGGAGCAGTGTCCTCATCACAGAATCCCAGGATAGTTTGGGTTGGAGCAGACCTTAGAGCGTGTCTCATCACAGTCCCTGCCATGGGCAGGGGCACCTTCCACTAGCCCGGGTTGCTCCAAGCCCCAGCTTGGCCGTGGGCACTCCCAAGGATGGGGCAATACCTGGCCACATAGTGGTGTGCCTCAGCCTCTCCACAGAGGATCCGTGTCCCTCCCACAGTCCCTCCTAGAGCAACCCCAGGGCTCCATAAATGGCTTCCCTGGCTGCATGACGAGGGGCTGTGCTCTGCAATCAGTGGGGGCTCTGTGTCTGTGTGGGGGTGACACAGGGACTCAGGCCCAGCCACATGTGTGCCAGCCCTTGTAAGCGATGGAGTGTGAAAAAACAGACAACCAAAACCTCTCTTGGACTGTGAAAGTTTTATGGTAATTTTTCCAATTACATAATAGAATTCATAATCTGTTATGAATTAGCATAAATAGGAATCAGCCCACAGTTAAGAAAATAAGTTAAATTGTGTTTTGTGAAGCATTGTTCTGTCTATTTGAACAGTTTGCTCTTGTGCTGCTAACCTGACAAATTCAGTAATTCACAGCATCCTCCTTGGAATCAGTGGGAATTACTGAGGTTTTACAACATCCTGTACTTACAGGCTACAACATCCTTGAGTACTGCAGACAGCCCAGTTTCAGGAGAGCAGGATGTCCTTCAAAAAGCCACACGACTGAGTCTGTATAAGGTTGGATGCTGGGAAAATTCCTTCATGGAAAGGGTTGTCCAGCACTGGCACAGGCTGCCCAGGGCAGAGGTGGAGCTCCCATTCCAAAAGCCGTGTGGGTGTGGCTGTGGCAGTGCTGGGGGAATGGTTGGCCTCAATGGGCTTCGAGGCCTTTTCCAACCCAAATGGTTCTATGATTCCATTCTAGCCATTACCAGGCACGTGGAAATCACTACCCAAAAACGTTAGGAACATGGTTGGCTTAGTGGGCAGAATTTGTGGATGGTGTTTTGGCTGTCACTGTGGCATCCCCAGATCATGTCAGGAGTGATCATCACCCCTCCTGGCTGGGTCTGCAGAGAGGACACAGCCCCTGAGCATGGGGCCTGAGCAGGTCACTGGAGGAGGCTCCCTACACCCTTGTGTGGGGTGACAGTGGCTCCTCTGGGAGCTACCTGGGAACTGGAGCAGCTGCTGGACAGCAGAGTGTATCTGATACCAGGGCATTAGTGAACCCAATCATGTTTTGTCCATTTTCATCTCAGGTGTTCAGAGTGATCTTGCATGTGGTCAGACCAGTGTGATCGGGGTGCTGCCCTGTCCTGAGAGCCCTTGGTTTGGCTGTAGCTGTGCAGGGGCAGGGGGGGCAGGACAGCGGGTGCAGTGTGGGCTGTGTGCCGACTGGTCACTCTGTGGCTGGTTTGGGGTGTGGGGTGGGAGGGATGTGCTCCCTGCTCTGTTCCCACAGCACTCACATCAACCAGCTCTGCAGCAGTGATGCAGCTTTGTGTGTTCAGCATCTTGGAGGCAGTTGGTTTTTCTAAATTTGCAGGTTACCTATGATGGGGCAGGGGGTGTGGCAGCTGCCCCTTGCCCTGCTCAGTCACACATGCAGCATCCTTCAGGCCAAACCTGCTCTTGCCTCCTCCAGCGCCTCCAGGGGCGTTTCTGGCAAAGAAGGGGCATCTGCAAGGCCTCACTTCTGAAACAAAAGCCTAATGAAAGGGTCGGCAGGCCTTGGCTCGGCTGTAATTCTTGGCAGGGTGTGACATGCCCATCCTCCTGAATTAGCGCGGGGCACACGGAATTTGGCACGGTGCTAATTGCGATCAGACGGGAACAAGTGGCCTCAGTGTGTGGGCACGTGGAGGGACAAAGCAGTGCCCCGAGCCCTGCATGCCCCCGGCCCCGCACGAGGGGCAGGTGCTGCCGGGCCACCCTGGCCCCCCGGGCTTTGTGTCCCTGCTGGGGAGAAGGGCTCCGGTTTAATTTAGTGGGGGCTTTGTTGGATGCTCTTTCTTTGCTGTACAGTAACTCAGCTGCTGTAGAATCATGGCAGCTGCTGATGGGGAAAGCTCCCTGCCAGTCACAGGCAGGCAGGAGGGATTCCCGGGTCAGTCTGGAGCCCCAAGAGAGGAGCCAGTGAGGCTGGGCAGAGGGGCAAGCCTCCTTTCACCAGAGCTCCCTTTCTACAAAACAATTCTTCTGTGACAGGTTCAGAGCCATTTCTCTCCATCACCCCATCCCACTAACTGTGGGAGGTGAGCAGGGGCCACTCCCAGGGTCGGGAAGGTACCCCAGGGGACATGGGCTGTGCCCACCACGGTGACACCGGGAGCCATAGTGCCATTCACAGGCACATTCCTGGGTGGGGGGAGAGCAGCTTCACCAGTCCCTTCCTACCTGCGTCCATCCCAGAACAATGAAAGGGATTTCAGCCCGTTCACAATGGGATTTGGATGATGATCCCCCAAGGTGGGAGGTGTTTTCCCCCTATTCTCCCAAAACCAGGGGGACTTCTCCCAGCCATGGCTTTCTGCTTTCATCAGTCAGAGGATGGAGTCAGGTATTCTCCAGGAACAAACCTGGTAGCAGCCACAGGATGACTGTCATGTCTTCAGTGCCATATCACAGGCTGAGGGAATCCAGCCTCCTACTGCCTGCCGAAGTCCAAATAATGGATCCCATTATATGGCCCAAATGAGAAGCTTCAGCTTTCTGTTCCTCTGCTCTTCCTCTAAGGATTCCCTAGGAATAGGGAGTGCTATTCTATGTGGCATTAAAAAAAAGCAAACTTAGGACTTAGCCTGTTCTCTCCCCTTGTCCAAGGGCACCAGGATCAAGTGACTCCCCAAGCCAATCCATTTATTAAAGCAAGAAAACATCTGCCTTTAAAAGAGGCAGATTTAAAATGCCTGGTTAAATCTGGGATCCTCTTCAGTGACAGACATGCACCAGCATCCAATCTGAACTCTGGGAGGTTTGGCAGGAACTCTTATCTGTTAGTCTTAAACTTCGCTTTCCTGAAAAATGCTGTGTGTTACTTTCATTACCTGCATGTCACTTTGCTGTCTCCTCTTGCCAGGTTATTTATGACTAAGCTGAAATGGTGCAAAATTTCTGTTCCCTCCCTTCCTAATGCTGTGTTTGTGCCCTTTTTTCCTATCTTTTTATCAGGAATTCTCAGGAAGATTAATCCTCCTTACTCCATGACAGTTTAGTTTTCTTAAGAACCTTTAGTGAGGGATGTTCTAGAAAAGCTTTTAGAAAATCTGATTCCACTGTATCAGCCCAAATCTCCCGTATTAGCAGGGCTGGTTCCTTGTCAGACAACGCAGATCTGTACATATAAACTCTTCTTTTGGCTTTCAGGCTCCTCCCCAGACACGTGTTTACTCATCACTGCTAATTCCAACCAGACCCACAGTTTTCTATCCTTTTGCCTGTACTAGAAATGGGACTTTGTGGTCTGTCATTTCCATGATCACTCCTAAAGGCTGTTGTAAAAATTTGTCACCTTCCCGTCCCCAGATGCAAAGGAAGAAGGTTCAGCAGTTTCATATTTGAGCTCCTTGAGGACTCTGAAGGGAGCACTGTCAGCCTCCCGTGATTTGTTGCTCTGGCATATGAACCCTCCTGACCCCTCCATAGTGAACAGCAGTGTAAGGAATTAATTTAATTTTGCTGCTGTGCCCTTATCTTTCTTAATTCCCCCCTTTACGCCTTGCCCATCCATCAGCAGCACTGGGTGATGGACAGGCTTCCTGCTTTTGTGTTGGAGAAGTTTTTATTAGCTCCCTGAACTCTGGTGATTGTTCTCCAGGCCCTGTTTTGCCTTGCCTTATCATGGATTTGCACTTAGTGTACTGGATTTATGTCCTTTTCTATTTTCATTGTTTGGAAACAATTTGCATTTTCCTGAAAGTACCTTTTTCACTTCAGATAGCTTCCTTGTTGTGTTGGTTTAAAACAAGCTCTGAAAGTGTGGTGGTTTAGCCTTTCACCTGGTGTGTCTCACACACAATTGTGTCCCAAAGCATGTCACAGAATCATGAAATTGTTTGGGTTGGAACAACCTTAAAGCTCCTTCCACCCCCTGCCATGGGCAGGGACACCTCCCACCAGCCCAGGGTGCTCCAAACCCTGTCCAACCTGGCCTTGGGCACTTCCAGGGATGGGACAGCTGCAGCTTCAGGTGTAGAGAGTAGACAGAGGAGTAGCAAACTGGACAGAGGCAAATAGTATTTCACAAAACTTCTGTAATTCCTAGTCATAAATTCCTGATAGCTGCAGATACGTGACTGCAACAAGAACCACCATCAGAATGGGAGAGTTCCCATCCCAAAAATGTCCTGACATGGTTTGCATGACACCTCCTGGTCAGCTGCCCACCCAGGTGCCAAACTGCACCCACAGGGATGGTTTTGCTTGGGAAGCAGAAGGTTTCTCATGAATCCAGCTGTTTTCCATGCCTCTTCATTGTGTTTATTTTCCTTCCTCGTGTCTATACTCACCTGCTGGGTGTGTGAGCAGCCAGACTGGGCTGTGCTGGTTAGAACAGAGCAGACCACAGACCTTCTGCACTTGCTGGTGGCTCTGTGGGTTTTCCACTGCCAAAGCCACCTAATTGTAGCTGATACAGTGTTTTCCCTGTGAATCCAGGAAGATGGAAGGTGCAGCTGTCTGGTTTGTAGGAGGCAAAATATACCTGTCATAAAGATGGTACAGGCCAGCCCTCAGTGTCAGGAGAGGTAGAACAGCTGGAAAGGTTGACTGAGTTGGAACTGGACACAGAAAATATTAACAACTCCATGCTATACTCAGACTTTCTTATGGTGCATTCTAAATCCTTCAGGATGTTTTATATACTTCACATTCTTTCATTTGCAGGCTTTGATCTGGAGAGTTTGTACCGACTTTTTCCAGTCTGAATAGGAACCGTTTCCCCTGCTCCTCTCGCTGGCGCCGGATCCACATTTCCACACTGAGGTAGGAAGACCTAATTTTTGTAAGCCTTGGAGAAGTGATTTTGGTGTTGGTTGCCCTCCTGGGATGTGTAATGAAAATCACGTGGATTAATAGAGATGTGATTACATGTAACAGAGCTGTGCTGTTCTCTGGCAGAGTTGGGAGTTCTTCATGTTCTTGGTGAGCCACAGGGTTTGCTGCTCTTCTTCTTCATGGCTCTGTGGTTTCATTTAAATAGCATCTCTGTGAAGTGTTTCTGAGCACCTGACTCACTGGTCAGTAGTGTTGAGCCCTCTTATTTTCAATGAAAAGGTGTTTTTTGAACAAGGCCATTCTTGGGTTATTTTTCCTACATGTCTACAAAGCTGATACCTTGCCAAGCTACAGTCCTGTGTGGGTTGGTGAGGAACCACTGGGACTCTGTATGTAGTTATTTATGTCAACCCTAACTGTTAGTTTCTGTCATTAAGAACAGGCCAAATGATTAGTTCCCTTGGCTTAATCTTCTTAGCAGGAAAACTGTCCCTTGAACGTCTGTTCAGGTCAAACAGGCATAAGGAAGGATGAAAAAAGGACAAGACTCCTGACCTTGTTCATTTTCCATGTAAATTGGTGAAAGTAAATCATACTTGGATGGTCTGTTTCAATCCTTAAATAGTCACTTTCCCAAAACTATGGCAAATGATGTGTGGGCAGAAAGCACATCTTCCTGACTGTGGGAAAAATGTCCCTTCCCTTCCCTACCAGTCACTCCACCATGAGATTGGCACTGGAAATCTCTGTACCTGTGGTTCAAGTACAGTAATTTCATTCAAAATTGTTTTGTGTGTAACTGGAATTCAGTGAGTCACTGTGAAGTACTTGGTTTTAATATGCCTGTATATTCTGAATCATTAGAGGTCATTCCTAATCTCTGGGATACTTGGTAATATCATAAAACTAACATGTGATGCTGATAGCAGTGGAAGGATTAATGGCAGGCTTCAAAAAATACTCATCAGAGTTCTCTATCTCGATGGAAAACCGAGAAATATAAGTTTGGAGTTAGATTTTTGTCTTGTATTTACTTTTTGGGGTCTTTTTATCCTTTAAGGAAGGCTTCTCTCCAGCTTTCTTCCTACGTTTTTATCTGAAGTATTTTGTTTACAAGACAAGTGCACACTTCAATTTCTTGAGAATCATCAGACTCATAAATTAAATGGAAGCCTTGGGAAATTGTGTGATGGACAGACACTCATTCGCTTTGTGTTTCCAGTATCTCAGAGGATCCTGAGCAAAGCATCTACTTTTTCCCATTTAGTCAGGAAACTTTGCAGGCTTTGGTGTCCTTTGTGGGGGTGTGCATGGTGTTCTTCAGGTGTTGCAAACTGAATTCAAATAGTGTGGGGGGGGAATGCTGAAATCCTACCTTCCCTGTGGTCAGTGTTCTTGACTTTGATATGAGAATGAGAGGGAAAAAAGATGGGACACAGAAAGGACAGAAAAGCACAGAGAAGGTAAGAGAGGGGGAAGGGGGATGGCAGGGGGCCATTTGGAAACATTTTGGAGAGAGAGAGCACACGTAGAGTCACTTGTGATTTTCTTACACTGTTATGTCTTGGCTGGGTTTTTTTGTATTGGAAATTGCAAGTTTTCATAAAAAACATGCAGTACCTACAAAAAAAGGCTTACATTTTGGAAGCAATCTGTGTTCTTTTCATTAATGACTGGGGCAGGAAAAGTGGGATTATGCTGAGGGAATCTCCCCCGACTTCAGAGCTTCATCAGACTGAGAAATGAAGCAAACTCAAACTGAAACTGGTACTGGGGTGAAACAGTGAAGGTGGGCAGTGAACATCTCAAGGAGCTTTGTGGGTAATTGGTTTGAGCATCTTAGTTGATTGAAACTGCAGGTTTAATTGTGTAGAAGAGACAAACACAGGTGGTAAAAAGCAAGTGTGGGGTGAGTAGGGAAGGATCTCACACAAGTGGGAAGAAGACAAGGAGAAAGCCTCCAGGGGATAATAATTCTTCTGAATGTCCATGGGGAAATGGGCTTTTGTTTCACAGAATTGTAACTTTTAAATTTGTACAGCCAGTACAAGCAGGTACAGTTTTATTTTGCCAGAGGGGCAGGATAGTGTGAGGCTCACGTATCTCCAGAAGAGACCCAAAGCCTTAACCAGCTGCAGGGAGGAAAATCAGCAATGTTGGTCCTGTGTCAGTAGAACACACTCTGTTCCCTTCCCCTGTAAAAAGGAACTTTCTCTCCATGCTATTCTTGGTCATTACATGGAAGGCTCTGATTTCAGCCTGGTGAGGGAAAGGCAATTGTTCATACTCTGCTATAGTTGCATAGATTTTCATTATGGGGTATTATTATAATTACTGTTTAGTGGCTAATTGCTCTTCTGTAAGTGTGAAGGAAGTGGAGAACATGGGATCAAGGCTGTATTTCAGAGTAAAAGAGGGTATTTGTTAATGCCTTTTAATGTGTCTGGATCTTCTGACATAAGCATATAACATATTTTTAGTAACTTTCCTTTACTTTATTTCAATACCAAAAGAAAAGTGTGGGAATGTGTTTTCAGTTCACCACCTGGGTGATATGCTGACATATGAGAGACAGTTCTCATGTGATTTCCCAAAATACTTTTTAACTGGCAGAAGGCTCTTTCAGAAGCTGCTGTGGAAATGGGGTTTTATTTCAGTGGCTCCAAAACTCTTTGTCCCCACATCAACAGTCCAGCCATGGTCAGTAAGGAACCCTGAGCAAGCATCAAACATTTGGCCCTGGCACAGGGTGCCCAGAGAAGCTGTGGCTGCCCCTGGATCCCTGGGAGTGTCCCAGGCCAGGTTGGACAGGGCTTGGAGCAGCCTGGGCTGGTGGGAGGTGTCCCTGCCCATGGCAGGGGGTGGGACGAGATGATCTTGATGGTCCCTTCCAACCCAAACCAGTCTATGATTCTCATTTCACCACTGTTTACTGTGTTTACAATTAAAAGTTTAATGATAAGGACTGGTGGTAGTTTAGGATAAATTTTGAAGGTTCTTAAGGGTTTTAGTTTGTTTATCTAATTGTGAAGGTAGATTAAACTCCACTGATTATGATTATCCAGCACGTCCTTACCATGTAGAGATTAGAGAGGTTTCCTTAGACATGAGCTGGTTGTTGTTTTCCTCACTGGAAAATGTGGACATGTGGCAGGTGTTGAGAGATTTTCTTCCAATTTCTCCAAAGGATAAAATCTTTGCATTGTCTGTCTTTAAAACATTTAAGCTATAGGTTCTTAGCTGGTGAAATCAGCTGGAATTAGCGGGATACCTCTCTAGACACACAGAGCCCAAGAGCCTTTGCCCATGTGCCCCAGCCTGCAGCAAGAGCTGGGTACAGAATAGCAAAGGGGCTGAAGCCGATTTCCCTTTCCCCTCCTAGCGTTCCTGCTTCTCAGAGGTACAGAACACACAGACTCTCAGAGCTCAGAGAACTGTGCCAGTGACACATTTTCCAGGATGCTGTGCAGGGCTTGCTCCAAGCCAAGGGTGGTGGGAGGGTGTCCCCAGCCGTGCCCCTGGGCTCCAGCCCCACAGACCTGCACACTCAGCCTGGCCACGGAGCTCTGGGTCTGAGAACATGCAGAACTGCCTAAAAATCCTGTTGACAAATACATAAGCTGTGCCTCTGTGACATTTAAAGCCCCCCCACACCATTTACAAATAGAAGTCATACAACATAGATTATTTCAGTTTTTCCCCTATTTGACTGATCCTGATAAAAAGGCCATGCTTGGATTAAATCTTTTTATTTTCCGCAACCATGTGACACTTTAGGGGACAGTAATGTTTGCAAAATAATCTATTTAAGGAAAAACACAGTAGAGGAAGACACCTGAAGAGCCTGGTGCCACATCCAGCATCCTGGAGGCTCTGGGCATGGCAGCAGCGGCTTGTCCACACCATCCCCTGTGGCCGCTGTGCCTTCCTGTTGGGGCTGCCTGTGCTGCTGGGCCAGAGAAGAGGACTGGTGTGAATGAACTTGAGTGATTTTAAAAGTCTGTGTTTACAGGCACTGAAAGTTTTCTCTAATTAAAGCCTGTCCAGTAGCAGAGAGTAATTCTGGCATTACCGGCAGCCGGAGCAGGGACAATGAGGACCGACCTCTCCGTCTGGCTGGTTGCTGGTATTTGTTTGAGGCTCTGTAAAGACAGTGCTACAACATCCTTACACACACCACTGGCTTTGTAGTAACGGTCTCCTTGGAGCCTTGGCACGGGGAAGGACATGCATGTCCAGGCATTTTCCAGGTGGCAGGATTTCCTTCTCCTCTGGTCCCGGCGCCGCGAGCCCCCTCCTTTCAGCCCCAGCACCGTTTAAATAGATCATTTGTTTTCATTATAGGTTTTTGCATCTCTGCCTTTCATTGCTGTTAATGAATTTCTAGGGTCTGATTGGGAAACAAAAGCCAAATGCAAACATAAAAAGGGCTGTGACAAAGGAGCGGGTTGAGCGTCTGGCAGGCTGTGGGAGCGGGGCGCTGGCCATGGCTGCTGGGGGTTGACACCACTGGTTAGTATGCTAATCTGCTCCTCGGCGTTTAAGATTCCGCTCAGGTCTGAGCAGCTCGGCGAGCCCGGCGTGGGGAAGGGGCGTCTGCCCGGCAGCACCGACCGCGCCGCGTCCATGGCACACAGCCCGGCATCGTGCCTGCGCCGCCACGNCTGGGCACACACATACATACCATCCAGAAAGCTTCCTGCAAGTGCTGAAAAACAGGGAATGTGCAAAAGCCATGTATGATTGGCTCGTTCCTCTGCCTCCGCATCCCCAAAGATTCCCACTTTAACAGACCATGTGTTTCTGCTGCCGGAGAAGCCCAGAGTGTAACATGCCAAAATTCAGCAACAATGAAGTCAGACGGAGTTTAACATCCAAAACAAAGAGACGGCATTTCTGTAGCTCACTGACAACACAGCAGTCACAGGATGGTTTAAATATCCCTTTATTCTCTCTCCCCACCCAACCTCAGCCCAAGAGAAAGCCAACATTTATTAAAATCCATCCATTCAGGACAACAGGCAGATGCCCAGGTGGGAAGGAAAGCTTGCTCCTGGTATTCCCAATGACTGTCACCTTGCCTATGTGCTTGGAGGCAGTGAGCTGCAACCCCTAGCCGGAGCAAGGTGGTTCTGATTTCCAGAATTAATGAAGGAATCTATTCCAGAGCCAGTTCCCATGGTCAGGTCCATCAGGTCCTGCAGCCACAGGAGAACTTAATTCCTCGAGCTCCCTTTCCTTTGTTTTCGTAATGTCACAGCAGTTCTGGAGAGGCGTCTGGAGAATCCACAGCTCCAGCTGAGGTTGAAATCCCCTTCAGCCAGGGGATTTCAGAAGTTGCATTTTCAGGGCAGGTCAGATGTGGACAAAACCGAGTCTCCACCTGACACATAAGCAGACAAAGCTGTTTAACCTCTGAATTATAGCACAGCTCCATAGTTCTTTCTTCTGTTGTCTCATGCTTCAAGCAAACTGCTCCTTGCAGTTCTCCCTCCTGGTGCCAAGCACATATTCCAGCTGCAGCTCGGCAGCACGGGGAAATTCCTTCCAAGTCCCCGGCAGAACAGTCGGCGCTTTCTCCGGAGCTGCAGGCTTGATTGTCCTTGATTATTTTATTTCTCTGGCTCTGATCCAAGATGTTCCCTGTCATCATTTCAGTGTCTTTTCTCATAATCCCTTTTCTAAACATCATCAACAATTAACTGATTCTCTCATATCTACAAACACATGCACACACACGCAGGCGCGCGCGCACCCTCCACCGAGCCTCATCAGGGGCTTTTTTGCCTTTAAGTATAAGAAATTACAGCTTCTCATTAGCTGAAGAGCATGTTTTGAAAGGCTTTGTGTTTACTCACTTTGCAAGTGATGCTGGCGCTTTTAATTATTCTCCTTTTGCATATCATAAGCGAGCAGCGAGCTGCTCCAGCCAGCCCGGGCGACGCGTATTCCCAGGAAGGCAGGAGGAAGGGATCGCATTTTACCTCACTGCTGCTGCTTTCTTCCCTTTCTGTCAGCCAGCCAAGGAATCCCCCCAAAGCTCTTACGTAGCAGATACCAAAACCGTGAGTCACTTTTCACTCCCGGAGCAATAAGTCCATCGCATCCGTGTGCAGAAGGGTGAGCGCGAGGCTGGAATCTCTCCAGGCTGCCGGCATGCCCCGGCACCAGTTCTCCAGTGGTGACTTTGTTTTTCCTGCTCTCGCTTTCTCTCCTCAGCTCCCTTGTCTCTTCATTCCTTTCCGTGCCGTCCCCATTTTCTTCCTTCCTTCCTCTCCATCCGTCTCCGTTGCTGGCAGAGGCGAACCCAGCAAGATCTGGGTCCTTCTCGCCTTCTGTGGGTTTTTTTTCTCCTTTTCCTTCCCCCCCGTATCTGCTGCAGCCTTTGGCTGCTCACTCTGCCAGGTTGGATCACCAAAGACACACGACTCGCTCACAATGAATAATCAATACAGATATTGATCTGCGGAAAATGTTTGTAAATTCCTGAAAGGGGAATCGGGAGCAGCGGGACAGGGAGGCTTGTGGGGGACGACAGGGTGCTCCGGGCAGCCGGCAGCGCCTGGCCAGAGCCCGCATCCTGCTGCCTCCGAGGTGACGGGTGCTGGAATGTGCGCGCGGGCGGCGGTGGGTGAGCGCGGGGGCTTCTGTATTTTCATTTCTCTACAGCTGCTTCCCCCGAAGAATCGGGAGGCGAGCAGCTGAGAGGCCCCGTCGGTGCCATGCCTTGGCTGCGCTCCAGCACTGTTTTGTTTCCATCATCACACGCCACTTTGAAATTTGCATAAATACAAGGGTTATTTTCCCTCGCGCCTCCAAAAAGGTTTAAGAAGGTGGGAAAGTGTTTCTGTAAGGAGGGATGGCTGGATTTAGTCATCATTTTCAGCACTTACTTTTGAATCCATCTATTTGCAAGAAAGGGAGGCAGGGAGGAAAATAAAGGGCAACAAGAAGGACGTGGAGAAGATAGGAAAGCTGTCTGAATGTGGGAGAGCCTTGGATTGCAAAAAAACCCTTGGTCTCCAGCCAGGGCCTGTATGTGTCCAGTTTGTGCACATATGGAATCAGATCAAACCTCTCCAGTCAGGGCTCTTCCCATCTCCCCATGGACAGGTCAGCAGCTGGGGATGATCAAGATGCTTGAAGATTCTCTAAAGGTTGCAGTGGGAGCATCTCAAGAGCATCCTGAGCCCATCCTCAGGAGCCACCTCCTGCCTGCCCACCCACCATCTGACAGCCCATGTGGTGCGTGGAGCACTCATATAGCAGGTGACATTCACCCAGTTTGCTCCTGGTGTGGTCAACCTCACTCCCTTTGTAGGAGTGTCCTTGTTCTGTGACTTCCACCTCCATCCCTCTGGTCTTCTGTCGTTCTGGGGAAAGGCACATACTGAAAGCGTTAGTAGACACAGTATTGGGATCATTGAGTATTCGTCCCTTTTTCTAATGCTTGAGGTCAGCAATGGAGACCCCAAGGACAGCTGGAGGGCTGTGGGGTGTCCGAACACCATCCAGGCCAGGTGGCCATGCAGTGCCACTGCCGTTCCCTGGCCTGGGGCTGTCTGAGGCGGAGCAGCCAGGCGGGATGCCCACGGCTTCTGGGACAGCTCCTGGCCCGACACAGCCTGCCAGCGCCATGCGGGCTGTTCAGCAGCTTCCCAGTGCTCTCACCAGCCTCCCAGTGCTCGTGGGCCCACTTGGACAGCCCTGGGAGTGTGCACGGCCCTCAGTGTGTGCTCGTGGCTGGCAGTGAGACCCGCCTGGGTCAATGGCAGCTCTTCCTTCTCTGCTGCACGGCCAGCAGCCCTGGCACCCCGTGATAGCCATCTGGGGCCAGGCTCCGTGCCGGGATGCAATTCCCCTGGATGTAATTCCCGCGCCTCTCCCCGAGCGCGGCTGCCGGCTTTATCAGCCCACGCCAGCAGTGGGGAGGCTGAGCGCCTTCATTCTCTCTCCAGCTCCTGATTAGCTCCTGCAATCCAATTAGCAGAGGCATTTATATCACAAGGGGCTGAGGTGCCCCTGCTCATCACAGCAGCTCAGAGCCAGTCATAAATTCTCCCGACACTACATCTTTCCTGTGACATGGATTAATTACAGCTCTGGGCCTCTAAGAGCAGGTTTGCAAATGAAGGTGCCCATGAAATAAGAATTTAGGGAAGGCAAAGCAGGAGTTTCCCGTCCGTGGAGGCGGAGGGAGTGATGTGCTGGGTGGCCCAGGGCTGGGGCACCTGTGGGTGAGGGGCCAGGGGCAGGTGGGCTGAGCACGAGCTTTATTAACCGAGGTTGGCCGGGGGAGGTTATGAATCTGCGCCCGTGGCCGTAATGAGAAATTCTTCATAACCTCCCTTTGTATGCTCTGCTGCTGTGCAGATGCTGAGAGGGAAGCTCCAAGAGCCTTAATAAAATTACATTTTCCCACTTGAGATGTTGCAGGCACTGGCCAGTGGCGCAGCTTCGAGAGGCGAGCGCAGCACTGAGCCCTTGGGAGGAGGCGGCGGCGCGGAGATCAGTGGTGCTCTCGGGGGCTCAGCCACCTCCTCTCCCCTGCACATACAATCCACCTCTTTCTGATGATACTTCTGCTCCAGAAACAGTTGCTTTCTGGCACCCTGGTGTCAGCCCTGCTCTCCTTGGGCAGGGCTCAGCCTCAGGCCCCTCCAGCTGCCATGTCAGCCCCACGGAGCAGGTTGGAAACAGGTTGTGGGAGAACATCCAGGAGGGTGACAGAGTGGGGAACAGTTGTGTCCTCATACACCTGAGTGCCATTTCCTGGCTCTGCAGCTCTATTTTTCCTCCACATGTTGATGCCCATTTAGCACCTGACTCTGCCTTTGGGTACCAACTACTTGCCCAGTGAGCACTTACTCACTCGTTGTGTCTGCATGGCTGTTACTGTGAATGCATATCTATCACAGCCTGCTGAGCTGGGCCCTACAAGTCTTGGATCTCTTGGTTTTCCAGTCATGTGTCAATTTAACAATTCATCTAAGTTCTCCACCATCAATCAGTTTTTAATTTATGTAGCAGTCAGTGGTTTTGTTGTTAAGTTTCCAGGCATTTCTCTCTCTCTTTCTGTATTATTGAAATATAATTACTTAAGAAGTCCACAAACTTACCTTTCAAATGCATGGGTAGATGGGAATTTTAAAGACATGAGGATGCATATCAAATTTAGTAGCATGTCAGCTCCATTTGATCTATTTACTCTGGGCTGCTGACAGATCTTCTGTGTAAGCAAATGTGGTTCCTGCTGATAAAAGGAGTTGGGTTGGGGTTTGTTTAGTTGGTTTTAACTCGATGAAGGTGGTGGTGCCCAAGATACAGCTCTGCCTGTGGAACAGTCATTCTCCCATAGAAGGGCAATGTTGGCTGTTCTTTCAAAACAAGAAGTCTTTTTGCTTTTGTATAATAATAAATCTTGCATTTCCTGACCAGCACAATCGTTATTTGTGGTGAGACAAAAGAACTCCTTCCCCAGCTGATCTCTGCTGTGACCTGCAGCTGGACAGCTCCAGAGTGGAGAAGGGCTGTATGTGGTAAAAGACAGGTCATGAGCCACCTACAAACCATCTCACAGATCCCTGCTCAGCTGAAGTCTGTACATTAATATTTATCACAGAATCCCAGAATGGTTTGGGTTGGAAGGGAGCTTAAAGTTCATCCTGTTCCAGCCCCCTGCCATGGGCAGGGACACATTCCACTACATCAGGTTGCTTTTCTTTATATTTATATTAAAAAAGCTGTAGCAGCAGCTTCATGTCTGAATTTGGGGATGGGGTCACCAGGCTGTGAGATCTCAGTGTTCCCTCTGTTCAGCCTGTGGATCTCAGACAGAGCTGGGTTTGGGCCTGTCTCAGATTTCCTGGGCTTTGCTCATTTTTGAATCCCACACCTGATGTGTCATTGCTTTGATGAGATATGTTGTTGCTACACGTTTACTTTCCTATGTACAGACAGGAGTTTTCATTCACTACTCTGTAATTTGACTTCTGTGAGTGCTTTCCTCCACATTTTAGTGGACCATAAAAAGCCACTGGAAAACTTTCTTTTTAACAAAACTCTGACTTGGGCTTCCTTCCTGGTTTGAGTGAAATGACAAAACAATCATCTTCCAGCATAATAATTTTGTAGTTATTGTCTTGATTAGAACTGCCTAAAAATGTTTGGTCAAATCATCCTTCTTAGCTCCACAAAAACATCATTTAAACTAAACCAGTAAAACACATCCCTACAAACCCTTGTGGCATTTTTTTTCCCAGAGCTATTCAAAGCCATTCAAGGTGTTTTGTTTCTTTATCTTTTCTGGTTTAAGGTCTTTGTTTCAAGTTTACTTTTTTGCTCCACATTTTCATATGGTTTGTCACACTGTCCAGTGTATTCCCTGAACGACTAAATGAGCTGTTTAACTGTGGGCCATGAGAACAGTGAAGCATTGCAGCACCTTTTAACAAAAGAAAGCTCTTTGATGTTTTTTAATGGGAAGAGGATATTAAAAAAAGTAAACAAGTGGTGTCAAAGTAGAGTTTGTGAAAATTCTGCTTTAAAAAGAATTAATTAGATTTGGTTTAGCCAGGTTTGCAGTCAGAGGAAATCACAGTGGTGTGTGGAATGAGCTTTGCCTGTTGGGGCCGGTTTCACCTCTGGTGCCTGTCGAGCAGCCGATTCTGCAGCACCTTCCCCACCGTCCCGTTTGATTTGTGTGCTTCCCTCAGGAAACCCCACCCTGTCAGCCTCAAAAGGTGAAGCTTGGCTGATTTCTGTCCCCTTCCGAGTCCCTCCTGTAGTAGCCCCAGCTGCCATTTCCCCGGTGCCAGCCCGGCCTGGGAGCTGCTGGCCCTGGCTGGTGTGAGGGGGTGACTCCGCTGGCTCCCCGGGATGCCCCGCCTGGCTCGGGCACCTCGAATGGCACCCACAGCTCCCTTCACCATCGGGAGGCTTCGTGTGCTCTCTGTCCACGTGGGCGACTTCATTCTTGTATGAAATGGTCCTGCTCCCATTCTTCCTGAAAAACACAGTTTAGAGGGAGTATTGTCAAAAATTCTGTCTCTCTCTCTACTTTATTATCCCCTCATTTTTTTTGTCATTTAACTCCAATTATGGGATGCTAAGTGCTTTTGGAAATTTCATTGTTAATATCTTCTTACAGTGCTATTAACGTAAATCAACGTTAATAGTGTCCCAGCAAGTATAAAAGCAATCAAAAATTCAGTACTCACGAATCATTCTGTAATTTCAGCATAAAATGTTAATAGAAATAAAATCCAATACCATAAAATATCAGCAAATTCAACTTTAAATACATGTGATGAATGGCTTTACCATTCTGCAGCATCCCATGGACTCTTGCAATGGGAAGCCTCTTCTTGGCCAAGGTCTCCCCGCATCACTCCCTCCCTGTTGCCTTCCCAGCACAGGGTGTGCCTGGGATTTTACTTTTCCAGAAATTAAAAATCCATCCTCACTCGCGATGTGGCGTCTGTATGCAGGTGTTTCGTGGTAATAGGAAGGATTACCTGGAATCTGTTAACTTATTTGAGCTAATAGAAACTCCCTGCTCCTTTATTGCCATCAGCCTGGCTCGGAAAGCTCTGGCTGCATTTACCTTTTATTGAGATTGGGATTTTCTTACTGACAAATCTTTTAAATTGGAATTTAGTTGCTGAAGATCCATCGGTTATTTCAAGGAAACTGCTGAGAGAATGGTATAGATTTCTCAAGAAATACAACTGTCGACCTGAAAATTCAAATTAAAATTACCATGAAAAGGAAAAGTAAATCCCCGAAGTGATACCTGAACGAGTTTTGGGTATTTAACCTCTGATTTATCACCCCAACAGGCTAGAGTCTTTTGATTTTATTTTTTTTAATTCCCTTGCTTTAATGGATTTGGGCTATTTGTGTTGCAGTCTTCAAAAACACATTGAAGACCCTTTTGCTGGCAGAGGTGGGTACAGCACCTGCAGGCAGTGCAGGGTTAGGTCTCGTTTCTCTCCGTCGCCAGACACGAGGCACCACACGAGTCTGGGATTCCTGTGATCACAGAAGATGAAAGTGACAGTGATGCCTATAAAAGAGAGTTTATTTGAGCAAGGATCATCTGGTCATTACACAGATTCCTTTTCAGTCCTTATTCCATTTTTCTCCATTATCTTGGCGTAATGTTCCTGCTTCCAGCCTCTGGATTGGGCCTGTTCTGCTCTCTCGGTTCTCTTGCTTCTTTCTCCCTCACGTCACATGGGATTCCTCACCTGCAGATCTCTGCAGCAGAGTTTTACAGACCCTTCAAAGGCTGAGGGGTTTTTTTGTGAACATTTAGAAAATGCTTACAAGATGTCCAGAGAAGTTCTGGTGTCTCTCAATATCTCATAAAGGATATCAGCAGCTAAACTGTTCTGTCATTGTTGTCTTTGTGACAGTCCCCACAAGCATCACATAAACCAGAGACACCAGAACCTTTTGGTTATTCCATTTTGGGTGCATGTTGCCCTGGAAATTTAAGGTAAATGAAGAAGAACTCATTTGGATCCCCATGTCTTACTAATTCTTTTATACGGAACTTCTAAAAGCAATTTACAATTATAATAAAGCAAAACTGCCTGTTTTTGTGAGCATTTAATTCTGATGACACACAGAATTACCAAAATGCTTCTTAAAATGGACTTTGTGGTCATTATATCGCTGTAAACAGTGGCAGCCAACTCAGGACTCATCCAAAACCCACCAAGCCACCTGGACTGGCTGTGTGGGAGCAGGCTGAGCTCTGCTCGGGTGGGAGTCGCTCTTCTGGTTATCCCACCTGACCTCAGGAAAACTGTTTTCAGCAACTGAACTAACGTCTAATCCAGTGTGTTATTTATTGCTGGTTTAGTACAAAACATTGTTCTTTTTGAAATCAATCTGAAATCAAAGGCTTTATTTGCTGGAGGAGTGACACTCTCTTGATTTCAATGAACGTTGGATTGTCTGTAAAGCAGAGAAGCCTCGGTCAGGATTAATGGCTTGAAACCTACAGCAGCACTTTCGTTAGGGTTTCAGTTGAAAATCTTCATGAGACTGAGTTTTTTAAGATACTTTTAAAAACCTTATAATATCTCCTTTGATTCCTCTTCCCCCATTTCCCATCTTCTGGTGAAACAGGCATTTTGCAGGTTCTGGTCTCCATCTCCCCTGTTGAAGATCACAATACTTTTTTCTACTGCTTTTTTAAGAATTTATGACTTCAGTAAAGATCCAGTGGGGAGGGATCAGTATAATAGCTCAGATGTTGCACACCCTCATCTTTGCCATTAAGTCACAGTAGCTTCACTCTGGAACAGAGGGAGCACAGGGACTGCCAGGCCCTGCTGGTGTCCGGGATGCCAAATCCTGCTCTCTCCTCAGGAATCTCAAGTGCTGCTTTTCTCTTGAAAAACAGCAGAGCCTTGCCAGCATTGCACATTTGGCTTTCTAAAAAGGAGAGTCAGAGGTGATCCTGCAGGTTGGTGAGAAGAGAAATTCTCCACATTCAATAAAATAATATTAATTAAACATCAGAACAAGAAAATACAGATGTGAAAAGTTAAAAAAATATTTCTGTCAGTAACTCAGCCCCCAGGTGCTCTGTCTGAGAGCCCTCAAGTCTAGATTTGCACATGCCTTTTGCAGATGGTGCTTCCAGAAACCCCAGACCCAACGAGGGCTCCTGATGTCAGGGGCCTCATCCTGCACCACCTGCTCTGCCAGGGCTGCCCTGGCGGCTCCGAGGAGTCCTGGGAGCTTCAGATCAGTGCCAGTTGTTCAGATTTCTTGTACTTAATGGGTGGTTGTGAGGAACTGAGTTCTGTTAGTCAAAACATGGATCTATGAACTTTTTTGAGTAGGATGTAGTAAAAAATGGCTTTTTTCCATATGTTTCAACACTTCCGAGTCTGCTCTCTGGCCCTGTGAGTAACTGAAGACTTTCAGTGCTGCTTAACCTTCACTTTGTACAAACTCTTGGTTCCCCTTCCCCGTGGGAGAGGGTGGGATGGCTGTGTGAGCAGGGGCGGGTGCCGGGGCGCTGGAGCGCCTGCCCCGCGGGAGAGGGTGCGCGCGGGGCTTTGAGCGCGATAGATCACCATATTACAAGGAAGCAAAAGAAACAATCTTTAATCCTTTCAAAGCTCAATAATATTATGTATATTGACTGAAGCCCTATGGAGTGGGCCTGGCAGGGCTTTTTCATTACTGCGCACGCTGTAGCCTAGCTACCTTTGAAAAGTAACCAATATCGAGAGCCACTTGACATTTGCAAAGGATTATGGGTGTCCTCTCCATCTCTTCTCAAGTTCCCAAATTTACAATGGTCTTAATTTAAAAGTTAAGCCAGGGGATCAGTTGCTTAGTCTGCTGCTGGGCTGCCCTTTAAAAAAGAAAAGAGAAAGGAGGGAGCGTGTGCGTGCCTGCGCAGGGGGAGCGGCGGGAGCCACCCCGGCACTGGCAGCGCCCGCTCCGGCCCTGGGCTCCGGCCACGGCCCCGGGAGATGGCTCTGCACCCGGAGCCGTTCCTGCAGGTGCTGCTGGAGTGCAGGGAGCAGCAGCAGCTGGTAATGAGTTGGTGAAAATGAAAAAGGGACATAAGTAGCTTCTTTAGCAAATCCCCTGGAAATGACATGGAGCCTCTGGGATCGATCGGATCGATCCCTCCGAAGGATGCAGGCTCCTCTCATCCGACTGCCAGCGCAGGGAAAACCATAATGTTATTATCAGCAAAACTCAGGGAAAAGCTACTGGGAAAGGGCACTCTGGGCGCTCTGCTTCCATCCCATGGGCAGCTCTGTGCCCGCAGTGCAGGGAGGGTTGGGCGCTGGGCCCTGCCTGTGCTGCCTGCGCTGCCTGTGCCACGGCCCTGCCGGGTGGGGGGCACTGGGCCCTGCCCAGCTGCTTCAGCTTAGGGCTCACCTGCAGCACAGCTGTGGGGTTTGGGCTGGGGAGCAGATCCCATCCTGCAGCGAGCGCAGGGAACGGGGCCGGGAGGGAGGGGGCGTGCGGAAGGCTCTGACAAGCTGTTGGTGTTCCTCCCATCGTGTACGTGCTGTCATCAGCCGGGGCTGCTGATCTGCTCCGGAACACTTTATGAGGTTCGTGTAATTAGTTTCATATTCTTCATCTGCAGCGTGGTCTGAGCTTCCCAGACAGCCCCCAGGCTGCCTCCTCGGGTGGAGGATGCTGACACCCCGATCCTGCAGCTAAAGCTTTGCTCTCTCAAAGTGAAACAGTCCTCAAACCTGAACTGCTGTACCTTCTCCAGACCCCTGCAAAAATAGGATGAGGAAAGTTTTACTCTGAGCCTTATTCTGGGAAGAGTGGTCTTAAATCTCCCAGTCATATCCGTGAGTTCAAGGGGCCTTTCCTTGAAGAACTCAACATTTCTTTGTTTATGTTTCTGTAATCCTGTTGGGGAAAAGGGGCAATAAATTAGTTTTATTACATCTGTCCTGGAAAGTGTTCAGGCTGGGCTCAGAGATCCCAAGGCAGGTGTGTGTGACACTCCATGGGATCATGTCAGGGCATGTGGTGCGTGGCCTGGGGTGGGGGAGGCTGGGGGGCACCCCAGGGACCCTGCCCTGGTAGGTGGGCCCCTTTGGGTGCTGTCGGTGCACTGAGGTCACCCTGGGCTCCTGGAACCCTCCAGGCTGTTGGAATCTCTGGCTGTGGTGCAGCTGCACCCGAGAAAGGGAACGGCTGGGACATGTTACTGTTGTTTGTTTGGGGCTTGTCCTTCACAAACTGTGATCCTTTGGCTCTCTTGGACACAGTATTTAAACTAAAGTGCATCATTAGAGAGGTGTGTTGATATAACTGCGTGCTGTGCATATACCCTCTATCACAGGGATATGAGAATATTTATTTTACCCACTGAAAGTTTGCCAGTTTGTGGAAGGCCTAATTCTCAGGAGTTACAGGCATCGCTGCTTCCACAGAATCAATTAAACCAACATCAGCTTAGCGTTTCGGAATCACAAATCTTAGAGGACTTAGACGTGGTCGTATGTGACCTTTGTAGCAAGACTGTAAGTTTTGAAATACAACCATTGAGGAATATGAAATAAAACTATGAAATGAGCTAAAGTTAGAACAGTGTTATGGAAATATGTGTAACAGTTGTTGTCTGAATGGTTTATGATAGTAAAAATAGGGAGAGATCAGCCACTTCAAATTCATAAACTATTAAAATGAACACACAGTACTTCTAAAAATTTTATTGTCTGGAAAATTTCATTAATTTTGGATGCATTTGACTTTGCCTTCATAATGAGCTAAATTGATGGACTCTCTCAAACAGTATCAATACCTGAGATGTGTATTGTCCGTACAGGGTGCAGGACATTTCTGTGGGGTGAGAACTGCTGGGACACTGCAGGGCTGTGTGAGGGTGGAGAGGGTGGGCAGGTGTCTGTCCTGCTGGGACTCATCACAAGATAGGCTTAAACCAGCACATTCCTGTGAAGCATTCCATGGCTGACAAACCTCATGAGAAAATGCTGCACTGGAGGGTCTCTGGTAGATGGTGCAGCCCCAGCTCAGGGCTGTGCGCTGGGAGCGGGTGCACATCACGCTGCCCAGAGGGCAGTGGGAAGGAAAGGCCATTGCTTGTTGCCAGTTTCACTCCATGGCAATAGAAGTGTTACAGTCTTTCTGAATGCATGTAAATCCAGATACCTTTTTGTACTTTCTAAACCACTTGGTTTTGAAGTCACAGGAGGCAGGAGCATGGGGGCAGAGCATCGGACTGTGCTCTGACTGCTGCCCTCATTGGACTGTCCGATTCTTCCAGGCTACAGTGGGAACATGAAAGATGCTTTGGAAGAGCTTACTGAGCTTCTCTGATAATTCATTTACTTTTACTGACCATCTTGTTCCTGGTCGTTCCATGGTCAGTTTGCTGGCAATGGAAACTCAGCCTTGTAGGGCATCCAGCCTTATTTTCAGTCTCATTGCTAGAAGAAAAGACCCTCTCAGGATAAATGCTTGATTTAGAAAACAGTGAATTTTAAATTTCTTTTAAATCTGAACACATGCTTTGGACACAGCCTGAAAGTCTCTGTCGTTTCAGTCTCAGCTCAAGTTTGCCAGTTTGGGGGTGTGTTCCCTGCAGTCTGGTCCTGGCTGTCCTCAGGGATGCTCAAGTGAGGTGGTGCCCAGATTGAGGAGCAAAGGGATTTCATCACACAAGTACACATGTAACAGAAATCAGTAACTACAGGATAGTCAGATTCTCATAGCGAGTGACCCAGATTTGTATTTTGACTCTGTGAACAGTAAATATCATGAGAAACTTAAAGCAGGGACTAGGAAGACGGGCACTGGCACCTTGCATGGATATGTTTTGCGTATTTCAGCATGCTTGCTAACATTTCTGTTTGTCTTATTTCCCATATAACTGGTTTCATGTGACGTTGTAAGTTCAAGGGAAAATATGGGATATTTTTCTCTCTACATCTTGGTTTCTGATAAAACATGTGTTGGTACCAGACATACTTGTGGTGAGCATCCCAAATTAGAGAGAGAGCAGACTGCAGTGGTGGTTCCCAGGTGCCTGGGTTTCGTTCTGGGGTGCTGTGCTGCAGCAGCAGTCCCTGGATGTGATCCCCATGGATGGGGCAGGATGGGCCCGGTGCTGGCTCTGCTCAGTGTGCTTGGGCTGCAGGCACCGCTCACTCCTTCGGGTGCTCAGCCCTATGATCTGTTGGCAATTCAAATGTAGCAGAATTATTCTAAAACCTGTCGGATGATTGGGGTTTTTAATTAAAACCCATATGAGCAAATCAATGTGGACTTTATCCTTTGGGCAGAGAAGGATGCATTTACTGTGGAAGTTAATGATACATCCCAACAGTTCCCAAGTGGAGACAGATCTCTGGGCACCATCAAATAGCACAAGCTGAATTTTTCCTGTGTGCCACTTGGAAACACAACAAACCTCATTACTCCCAGGACTTCCTTTAGAAAAGAGTCCTCCCCCTCCTGATTCCTCCCAGCCCAGGGCACTCACAGAGCTTTTTGAATGTTCCCTCCATTGCCCTTTCTGTCAGAAAAGTCTGGCAGCTTTTGGAAACCCCTTCACCCACCATGTGGGTTCCCTGAGATGTGCTGGCACCCTGCTCCGGGTGATGTGGGTTGTTGGGGGGAGCAGGGAACGCACATGTATTTACTGAAGGTACTTTATAAATCAATACCTTGTTTTTGAACTCAGGTCAATAGGAGTAAGTCAGAAACACAACCAAAAACTACTGCAACCCTGAACCAGCACTTTGAGAGTATCGATTTTGTTGAAGAGTGTCTTTTCCGGGCATTATTCACACAGCACTGAGGAACAGTTTCATGCAGTCAGGACTGTAAAGGAGTGTGCACACACGCAGAGAGCGGGTGTGCACAGGGGGTGAGTGTGCCCAGAGCATAAGTGAGTACAAAGGATGAGTGTGCACAACGAGTGGGTGTGCACAAAGGGTGGGTGTACATGCACAGAGGGTGAGTGAAGGCTGTGGGATGGAAAAAACCTTCCATGTAGTGTGGGGATTATAAAAAGCTAAGTCAGGAAGCGATGCAGTTCAGGTTCTTGTAAGGTCATTCCTGTTTTCCTTTAAAGTTACAGAATAAAACATATTGTTGTGGGTCAGTAAATGTTAGTATCATTAACTTGGCCTCATTAGCAGTTATAGCATTATGTAAATACTTGGCAGTTTTAAAAAGCAATAGTTGAAGGTACTAGTTTGTTTCAAACCAATAAAAACTAAACAAACCCAGAAATGCACGTGCAAAGCAAGCCACTCTGGCCACTGGAGGAACTGGCGACCTTTCTGGTTCCAGAGGTTCTAAGTGTTATGTTTAACTCTTTCAGTTTGCCTTTACTTAGAAAAAGGTTTTCCATCTTTAATTTAATGGTAAGATTTTTTTTCCTAAATTATATTTCAGTGAGAGGGAAGCCAGGCTAAAAACTCAAGATTGTCCATAGTAACATTATTCCAGCCACAGAGGAATAAGCATTTTAAAATGTCTCAAGCATCTTGCATGTGGACAGCACGCTCAGACACATGGTGGGATTCTTGGGGCTGTCTTGTGCAGGGCCTGGGGCTGGACTTTGATGATCCTTGTGGGTCCCATCCAACTCAGGATATTCTCTGATTCTGTGATTTTTGTAGTTTACTTGTAAAGAAGGAAAAAGGCCAGTCTGTATGGACTCAGATTTCCTGAAGTGATTGAAATCACTGTCAGTGTGTGTGATATGAGCAGCATCAGACCCTCTGATAGGATTAGCTCTCATTTCACTAAGCACTGACTGATTTCCTGCAGAAACATCCCGGTGTGGGAGGTCTGAGGAGCAGAGCAAAGATGGGGCCTTAGAGCATCACATCGTGTCAGGGACATCAGACTTGTCTGGTCAAAGTGAGCACAGCCCTGCCACAGGTGCCTGCTCTGAGCTGCTCAGAATCACAGAAATGTGGAAAAGGCCTCGAAGAAGAAGCAGTTACTTGCCTCAGTGTAAGAGAAGCTCTTTGTACTTCCCTGTCCTTGGTCACGATGAGGTTGCCTTCTCTGTCACCTGCCTGTCCGAGACCAGTGGTTATCTCCAGCTACAGCAAAAACAGCATCAGTTCAGCTGCCACATGAGGGGACATGCATTACTAATTTCTTGGGGTTTAGCCATACACTTCACAGTCCCTTATTAGCTGTATGTGAGACTAATTTTGGGGGTAGAATTTGCTCTAACTCAATTTGGCTAAGAAAAACATTGTGATAATTTCGGGTATGATATGCCTGCAGCTGCTTAGATTTCCTCCTCGACTATCAAGTTTGTCAATTTGTCATCTTTTCTGAAGAACTTGTTGCCTACCTTTGGTATCTCAAGTGAACTCCATGATCTCACCCTGAGGTGTTAAGAATCGCTGAGGGCTATCAGAACTTGTGTAAATTACAGCGATGCAGACAGCACGTTGAAAAATCAATAAGTAATGAAATAGTACTGCAGTGAAGTAGCCAAGAGAGCAATGGGTGAAAAAATCCCAAGGACTCAGTTTCATTTTGTCAAAGTATAAAAGATAATGTTCTGCTGTGATGCTATAAAATCATCCCCACTGGCCAAAGAAAATTGAAATACAAAAGAGCAGTGCGGAGGTGCGGGTGCACTTCCTCCTGAACACTGCGTCCCCCTCCCGGTGTTGGCAGGAATCTGGGCACGCACTCACCCTTCCAGGGAAGCTGGGAATGGCTCCTCTGCCTCTGCAGACTGTGGACTAGTGTCAGTTCACATCCACTGTCATTTAAGCCTCTTTCTAATTCCCAGTAATCCTCACATCTACACATCCCGAGTTATCTCCTATGGGCAAGCCAGGAAACACCAGTAGAACATTTGCCCCGGGAGCCCAGCACTCCATGATACCTTCCCAGTGCACTGAAGGGAACTGGTCACGGGTTTATGTCTGCCTTGAATTGTCCTTCTTAGCCTGAGACTGCTCATTTCTGAAATACAATACTTAGAGTAAAATGAATTCCTCTGGAGGTGAATCCATAAGGTTTAGTTTTCCATGGAGGTCATACCCTCAGCTTGCTCTCTCTATCCCAGGGCAACACCCACACCTCCTTCCATCTCTCTGGCATGTTGGGACCGTGTGTTGGGACTAGTGCAGCCAAGAGCTGCTCTGGCCACAGGGGCTGTGCTGCAGCAGGACCCCTCTCCCTGGGAACGCCACTTCCTCCAGGCACCAACCCATTTCTCAACATCCAGAGTCACACAGAATGGTTTTGAGACTTTTCCTCTTCTTCTGTTTTAGCTGAAATTGGCCAAACCGGGCATGAGGTAGGAATGGCCAGGCAGGCGATCTCACTTCCTGACTAGGTCCTTAGAAAATCAGGTTCAAGAAGACTGTTTGGCTCCAAAAGGAGAAGAAAAATAGTGAACTGAAACAAATTTTCCCAAGCCAGGTGTTGCCATGGGAGTCTTTCTCTTAAATCCATAAACTATGAGCTTCTCTCAAATGAACTCTTAGAGTTGATGAGTTTTTTCCACATGGATATGTAAGATAGTTAAAATGTATTTAAACAAAATGAATGACTGAAATACCACTAAATCAAATGTGTCTTGTGAAAGATAAACCAGCATTTTGTGTGAAGAGAGTCCCCCCACTTCAGGCTTTCTGGCTAATCATCCTATTATCCTCTCTGTAGATCTGTGAAAGGAATTGGTTTTAAAAGACACTGAGCTGCTCTTTGATCCCAGGAGACCGAAAAGCCAGGTTGGATAATGGTCCTGCACAGATTTTCTCTGGATGCTTTCTGTGTGCTGCCTGGAAAGGTGGGTTCTGTGTCAGCTTCTGGGGAAGACTCTGCCAGAGACAGCCAGAGAAATGTAGTCTTTGGGGAAGGAGGAGAGAAAATGGTTTCCTTACTGTGCACGAATGATGTGTTTGATAAGGATTAATGCTCGCTGGGTCTGCAGGCACAGGACTGAAACCTCCTGCGGGGAGCCTGGGCGTGCTGCTGACTGCGCTGGGGAGCAGGGACGGCGGGGCGTGCTGGTTCCATGTCACTGGTTCCAATCACTTCCACCAGCCATCGGTGCCTTTCTTTCCCTTCCCTGATTTGGTTTCATTACCGGGAAGTGGGTAATGAACAGCCGCTGTCGCCCCAGCGAGCGTGTCTGCAGGGACGTGGCGGGAGCTCGCGTTCAGGCATTCAGGAAACCCAGGTTGGGCTACAGTGAAAAGAGCCCATTAACTTCAGTGACTTTGGAGAGGGCCCTTTGTTCTTTTCAAAGCTGTTATGGGTTAGAGAACTCAAAAGCCTCTTTTCTTGCCCATTATTAATGCAGTGCAATGAATCACTGCATTTGGCATGGACGCTTTGGAGCGTTCCAGATACTGCAGGACTGTTTGCAAGGAGGGAGCATGTAAATACTAAGAAGATCTCAAGAAATTGAATGGAGCTGAATAGGCACGCCTTGGAAGCAGAAGGCACTTCTCTACATGGAAGCATCCCATTGGTGTAAATTAGAATGTTCCATAGTGCATTCATGCCAAAAACTGGGAGGAGACATTGCTAAGCCAGTGACATAGTGCAGCTCCTTGGCCTGCCTGCGCTGTGGGACACAGCGTGTGATGTGGACACCCCATGTTTCCAGGAGACTCCCCAGGGTGGGGACTCCAGTTAGGATGCAGAGCTTCCCTGCCTTTTCCCATCACCCTTGAGAAGTCAAACTCAGGGTGAAGTCTGCAAACTCCAGTGAAGTCTGACCAGTATTACTGTCGTGGGGACATACCCTGGAGACATTCTGTGCTGGTGTTCCACAGCACAAAGACCTGGTAGTTACACTTGCCATTCTGAAATGCTGTTTCCAGCTGCTTCTGCCTTTGTCTGGCATAAACCACTTTGACTGGAAATTCTCCATGTCTGCTATAGGCTCTTTTTTTTTCTCCCACCAATGAAATTGTTTATGCCTTTAAAGAAAAAATGAGTTAGGGATACACTAGTTTGTTTATGTTAAGGAATTCTACCAAACTTTTCTTCAGAAATCTCCAGCCTAGATTTCAAACATGACATTTGGCAGGTGGTGGATTTTGCATCAGAGATTTATCTTTTGTTTACCCACATTGTAAACTTTAAAGAAAGTTCCAAATCCTGCAGTTCTCAGGTGTGCAGGAGGATGTGGTTAGATCAAACAGGCGTCCAGGAGACTCCATTGGTGGTGGGCACACTTCAGCCAGGTGCTGAGGTGGCCCCTCAGTTTCAGGTCAGAGCTGTTGCTGTATCTCACTGAGGTGCTTGCGTTAGGGATGTGTAATGCTCTTGAGAATTTCTTTGTGTTCAGTGGCTCCTGTTTGGCATCTTTACCCCATGGTGGAAGCTACAGGTTAACATTTGTTTTGGCACTTCTTATCCCTTCCCTGTGGGAAGGAGGAGCCTCTGATGTCCATATAACATGGGCTCCACAGCAGCACGTAGACTCTGTCCTTTGGCACTTCACCGGGGAGGGAGAGAATCATCATCAGCAGAGGGGAGGGAACAAGACAAGATCATCCATAACTGACTTTGCATTGAGAGAGCCAGATGATGTGGTGGCACTGCCTTTCTCTCCAGGATTGCAGGCTGATGGGAGCAGGAGGAAGCTCAGACCATCTGATGGAGGGAGGAGGTGGCTGGTGCTGGTAGCTGGAGCTCAGCCAGGCTCACGGCGAGGCACACGCTGGGTATGATGGTGATGTTGGACATACAGGGACAATAAAAATGGCAAAGCATGGTGGCACTGCGTGGTGACACACCATGGTGGTGTCAGCATAATCCATGGGTTGCCCATCCGAGCCCGTGTTGGGCAGCCCGTGGTTCCTGGGCTCTGAGTGACCCCTGCTGGGGCCAGCACAAGGGAGGAGGAGGAAGGAGCAAGGGTTGAGATGGAGGATGCTGCTGGCTGCAGGACCCCTCTTTTGTCTGCTCCAGAAGTTGGAAGTAGCAAATCAGCCTAAGAAAGGGAGAACAAAGGATTATTTGATGGTTAAGATGGTTGAATGCTGCCTTGGAAAACTGATTGTTTTCCCTTCCTTTACCACCTTTTCCTCTTTTGTGATGCTGGTTAATTCACTTCAACCTAACTTTTCACAGACTGTTACTAATTGGGTATTCTTCAATTTCTTCATGGTTCATTTGAGATGCAGGGCTCTGAATTTGTACTCAACTGCTGCTGAAGACCATTTTGGACACATAAGGAGTGATCTGAGAAAACAGTTTGTAGACCTCTCTTAATTAGGCATCCGCAGTTAGAAGATACATTTCCTTTAATCACTATAGATCTCAGCTCCACAGTCAGTGCAATAGAGGTAATAATAGCACCTTGGATCACAAGGGATTTGAGGAAAAGCTTACAAGGAATTTAATAACTTGGACGTCAGAGCAGCATTTGAATTGTACAAAGTAAATAAAGGGAGCCATGCATTGAGCAACAAGGGGAAAATATGTATGTCTGTTCTGTGTAATGTATCAGAACTGTGGAAATGTGGGGAAAAAATAGTGTGGCCCCCAATTTATAATCTGTATAATGGGGGAGGGGATCTCTGCATTTCTAATCCAGTCCTTTTCATGTGCCTTTCTCTGATCTGTCATTAACAGCCTATTTTAAGTGTCTCTGTCTCCTCACACAATATCTTCAGCCAAAATTCTTTTTCCAAGAAACTCTTAAAGCTTAATTCCTTCCATGCACATATAAAATGGGATAAACCAACAGGATAAACAACATTTTTTGCAAAGGTGATTCACAAGGAAATATTTGCGACTGATTTCACATAACAGTGTAGCTGCTCATTCTTGTCTCCCTGAGCTTCCCTCTCCATGAGCACCTCTGTTCTATTTATACACATCTTCAATTACTGATATTCTTATGCAACACAAATCTAAAATTCAGTTTGGGAGATCTTCTATAGCAATTTAGAAATTTGTTTTCTGTGAGTGTTTCATTTACTAAAATCAAATTACATAAAACTTGGTGGAAAGGTAAATGTGGAGAAGCTCACCACACAGAGCACTTCTACTGATAAATTGAGAGCATCCCCAAAATTTCATGTTTGCAAGGCTGTGTGAGCAATAGATCAGCTAGACAAAAATAGAGTGAGCATTTCCACTTTCATACCAAAGGATGTGGCAAAATGAGCAGCTTAGGGAGCAGCTCCTCTTGCTCCAGGCAGTCGGTTTGTGGGTGTTGAAGCCAATGGCAGCTCTGGAGGCACCGGTTCCCACGTTGGGTGTCCAGTGCCAGGATGGTGTTGGGCATATTGGGCTGGTTCCTGTTTGCAGACAGGCTTTCTGTGGAGGTGAGGGGCTGCAGGAGCGGCCGAGGGGATGGCTCTGCCATGCTCAGCCCAGGCTGGGGAGAGCCATTGAGCCAGTGACGGTGGTGGGTCCCCCTGAGCCCTGCCACCCACCTCGTAGAGTGAACTGCAGGGGCCTGCAGAGGGATGGGAACTACATTTTCATCAGAAATAGGTTTTTTCTGGTTTTGAGGACAGAAAATAAAGGAACTGAAGGAAAACGGCATTTAAAGGCTTTCTATAGCACTTTCTGCTTGGAGCCCTAAAATCGTGACGCGATGCCGTCAGAACTCCTCTGAATGGCTTGATGAAGGTTTTTTTTGTTTTGGTTGCTGCACTCTTGGGACTCATTGGAGTGGCAGGATTAAAATTAATAGAGGCTGTTTGGAGGGGGCTTTGGAAGATGGCCTGGGGCTATACTTCAGTCTGGTTGTTAGAAGCAATATCATCACCGCCTCCTCTTCCAGTGAACAGACCTGTGCTGGGGCGGCTGCGGGGAGCCACAGAACATCCAACGCAGACATCAGAGCAAAGACTTCCTCCCAAAGAGATTACTTACCACAAAACCAGTGGATCTACCTGCTGACAACCCCAGAAATATGTCTTGTTTCATTTTATGGTTTCTAAAAGAGGCTGCTTTATGAAGCTCTCCAGAATCTTGATGAAATACCCATGCGAGGATGTTCATTTTCCTCCCTTCTTACCATGAATTATGTTGATTAGTGTGGCTGGGAAGAGATGAGAGGAAAAGCTCTGTTCCAGCAGCTGGAGTTTTGCAAAGAATGGGCAGCCAAATCCACCAGTGGGGAAAATGGGCATGTAACTATTTCAAACCACTCATCAGCCTGACTTTGAGTTTTCCTCACTGAGCAGGGTCAGTTGCAGAACAGATAAAGTGCTACATCTCAAAGTTTGTGTCAAGTTTGCAGATGGTTTGTGCATTTGTAGACTCATAGATAACCCTTTCTAGTCATTCCCTCTGTACAGGAGGTAAATGCTTACCTGATCCCGAGTCCAACACAGGCAGAGTTGGTAGAGTGCAAGAATTTAAACTTTTAGGATGAATTTTAACTTGTAGTCAGGTCCTACTGACTTCTTAAGAGCTGCCATGTCATACCTGGTTGCTGACTCTGTATTACCACGGCTCAGTAAAGGTGAGACAAGACCTTGGTTCCTACAGTGGGAATTAGTAGAAGTAGCTAAAAATGGTCAGTTAACAGTGGTAATAACTTTCAAAAACTGGTGAACTAATCCTTCTACAAGTACAGCCGAAAACAATTTGGTTTCTCCAACTTTCTTTTTTTTTTCATTTCCTTTTCCATTCCAGTAATATCTACTGATCAAAAGTGCTTAAATATGCAGGAAGAACCAGTCCCTTTAGTGTGTTTTTTTCTATTCCATATCCTGTGTGCTTTGGAAGAAAGTAAACAAATTCACACAAGGCAGCATCATTTGGTGTCACTGTTCACTCTTCTTAATGAGTCATTCCAGAATGGGCATTATTTGTCTCAGGAAGAGCTGTATCTTCATGGCATTCTCAGAATTTTAACACTGATTTAGAAATAAGGGGGTTTTTTTCATATTAATTGTGTTGTTTTCTCTCAGCATCTTAGGGATAACTACATTATTAAATGTGAATATTTAGTGCTAAAAATACAAAACGGCAAACAGGCTAAGTTTCCAGAAGTTGGACTCATTATCCTCAGGGTGTGATTAATGAGTCCTTAATTGAAAACTTAGTGAAAATACAAAGTATAAGAACAAATAGCAAATGCTATTTAAAAATTATAAATCTTATGACTTACATTAGGATTTACAGGTTTTCTGACTCAGCATGCTAAGGCTGTGGATGGCAGCATTCAAAGTTGAGTGTTCCTGGGTTCGTGATGGCAAAACTTAATTGATTTCCACTTCAGACTGCAATGGGGTTGGGTGGGAATGAGTGATATTGGGGCAGCACCACATGTGGAGATGAGCTACTCTAGGAATTCTTAAGTACAATAAGGAGTCTCTCCTAAATTTTCCTAAACCAACAAGTAATTGTTTAAAAGTATAAAGGATATAATTCAGAGCTGCAACACACAGCACTTGATTCTAGGAAAAAACAGAAAAGTTTAGGTTGATGAGTAATTCCCATCTTCCCAGGCTGTGCCTGTGAAGCAATGAAATGAATGAGCAGAAGACAGTGGTTATTTCTCCACATATTTTCTTTAACCAAGTTTCAGACATGAGGAGATTTGAGTGGGACTGACACTGTAACAGAGCCCTTCCAGCCAGAGCCCTTCCTCCTCCCTATCTCCCCTCTTCCTCTTGCACATTCCAAGCAAACAGAATTCATTATCTCATCTCAGCATTGCAGCTTTCTAAGTTCAATGTCAATAGCGAGTTAGGAAAGGGCAGGCGGGTCAGGGATTAGGACTCCGAACTGTCCTTGACGTTTCTCTGTAGGATGATCTGCTGTTTGCATCAGCCAAGTGAAAAAAAATTCCGTCTTTTCTATCCTGGGAATGATCAGGATGGGAAAATGTCAGTTTAGGGGCTGACAGAGCTCTGATAAGAATGAGATAGAAACGGCAGGGACTGAAGAGACAGAGAGGGGCAGAGACACAAATACTGCCATTGTAAGTTTAAAATTTCATTTTTAAGTATATTTGTGAGTGCACATTCTGTTTTCTTCCAGCGTTTCAGTCTGTGGGCTTCTTTTTCAAGGAATTTCATTTTAAGAAAGTTTGAATCTATTTTGATTTGATTTGATTTTACAAGTTGTGGAAAGGTCATCCTGCCTGGCCTGAAAGCTGCAAATACATTCACTCCCACAGAATTACTTGCAAGCACGAAAATAGTTTCCACTTTCAAAAGTATCCATACGTTCTTGGAGTTACGATCTTGGTCTGAATTCTCAGGCTTAGAACAGGGTGGAAACAGTGTTTAGATGAAAATATTTTTGAAGTGTAACACCTCTGAAGACAAATTAAATACCTGCTTAATAAAAAAAGCGCTGTGCTAGGAAGGATTTGAGTTTTTTCAAGTTTCCATGCCCTTATTACAAATTTGGAGAGAAAACTAATCGTATTATTCATACTGGGTGTTAGTGTTTCATCCAAATAATGTCATGGGGGTAGGCCCTGAGGTCGGTACGTGTGCACCCCCCAGCCTCACAGTGACCCACCCGCAGCGTTAAATACCATCACCTGAGCACCTGCTCTTCAGACAGGGCTGATTTGCTACCGGAACATGTGGTGTAAAGGCAGAAAATACAGCCAAGGAATCACAGAATAATTTAGGCTGGAGGAGCCCTCTGGGGATCATGTGGGCCAGGCCTCTGCTCAAGGCAATTACAAATAGANGTTTCATCCAAATAATGTCATGGGGGTAGGACCTGAGGTCGGTACGGGTGCACCCCCCAGCCTCACAGCGACCCACCCGCAGCGTTAAATACCATCACCTGAGCACCTGCTCTCACAGAGGCTCTTCAGACAGGGCTGATTTGCTACCGGAACATGTGGTGTAAAGGCAGAAAATACAGCCAAGGAATCACAGAATAATTTAGGCTGGAGGAGCCCTCTGGGGATCATGTGGGCCAGGCCTCTGCTCAAGGCAATTACAAATAGATCGAGCTGCTCAAGGACTTGTCCAGTCGAATTTCTGCTCAGTGCAAATGCAGGCTAACGTGAGCCTTCCATATCTCTGTGGTTCTCTGTTGTCTGATAGGGACAACAGCAAGAAACTTTATCTGCTGATGGCAAGCACCAAGTAAAACATCTTTACTCTCACCTCAGATGCGCCACAACTCTGCCTGGGGGAGGCTAATTAAATAGATATAAAGAAACATAAAATACATTAAATATTACCACACACATCCATATTAATTATGGAAATAACTGCATGTGATCATAAAGTGACAATATGCAGGTGAAAGGAAAAGATCTGCTTTGGGTGGTTCCATCCCTGTGGACAAGTCCAAAGAGACATGAAAGTCCTGGTGCATCCGTCTTGCTGAGGCTGCTAAAATTCTGTGTAACCCTTCCTCAGAGCAGAGTGAAGATTGAAATTAACTGTAATTCATGCCACACACTTTCTCCTGTTCTCCTTAGTCCACATTTCCCAGTTCTGCTCAGATATTTTCTACCTGGAGTCTGTAATTTTAATCAAGCCGTATCTGTTTTGAGATATTGACATCATTGTAATTCAGACACTCGAAGACAGGAGTTCCTGGATTTGTGCCTCCCTTCTCTGACTAGAGTTAGAGTATTGCTTGTTTTTCTGTTGGGAAGATCCTGGACCCTTCAGCCAAATTCCCTGTTGGTTGGCCATACCTACTGAAGTCAAGGATATGCATCTTCCCAGTAATCCCAGGTATCACAGTTGTGGTCTGTATTGCTTTTAGGCCCCTAGAACATTGCATGTAATTAAAAGTGACCAATTTCTTTTGGGTCATGATGACTGGAGTGACAGGGTCTGTGCTGGTGAAGGTGGCTGGACACTCTGTGTTGAAGAACCACAGGTTATCAGTTTCTAATTTAAACCTTGCATTTCATCTTAGATCATCTTACATTACAAGTCAAGGCTGTGTGAAAAGCAGAGGTGTTTGAAAGCTGACAGCCAGCACAGCTTCTTCCCTTTAGTTGGAAAAAAAAATAAAATTGCCAGCAAGTCTTTCTAATGGCATTTTAAAAATCAAAGATATTGGATTTACAGAGTATGTTAATATAGCAAATCCTTCAGAATTCTGCAGCAGGTGTGTCAGAGCAGAGATGGAGGGGGAGGATGCTGTGAGGGCTGTTGCTGTCACTGCTGCCCAGCACAGGGTCCAGAAATGGGGAGGGAGGAACATGATTTCCAAGCATTTTCACTTGCTGCCTGAGAGAAAACAAGTGTCAGTGGCTGTGTGCTGTGCCAGCCCTTCCTCAAAGTTGGGGAGTTAAAGTGCTTGAAAACAACAGGTGTGTCACCCCTTGTCCCTGGCTGGAGCCAGTGCAGGAACACCCCTGCCCAGCCTGAGCCTGTCCTCATCACTGCCCCTCTGACCTGACCTTGGTCTCTACCTGCATTCAGTCCCTGTGAGATCTTTGCTTCATCTGCCTTTTCCTTTCAAACCTGATCTTGGACTTCACCTACTTCCTTCAAAACATGATACTCCAACTTCCCCCAGCAGCCTTGCCTGGCTCTCAGAGCAGGCTTTGGGGCATGGAAAGCGATTAAAAGTCATTAGAATTAAATTATTTCTTGCAGGCTTGTAGGTGTGATAGATGCCATCACACAGATGTGGCCCAGCCCCACTGTGCCCACCACTGATTCTGCATCCTCTATCAGTGAGAGGGTCATCCATGAGCAGTGGTGCTTGGCTTTCTGTAGATGAATTTTCTCCTTGCATCCTTGTCTTTCTTTCCATTCTGGACACATTTCCAAGCCCAAAAGCAAAAGGAACCTCTTCTACATTTCCAGCCTGAGGCTGCCTGAGGTTTTATGAGGTGCTCGGCCCCCTGCATGGTGCTGGTGACGTGGAGGGGCCCACTGGTTCCATTCAGTCTTCTGCAGAATGGTGGTCAAACAGAAGTCTCTCGGGATGGTGCCTGAGATCCCTGTTAGGCTCTTCTCTGGGAGCATTTCAGCCCTGGGAGAGAAGCAGTGATAGCCTGAGAGGTGCTCTCCAGTGTGAGCTCCATCCAAGGGAAACCAGACACAATGGTGCTGGGACAGGGAGCGGGAGCTTCAAACACCTCCTTACATGTCAGTGAGCAGCCTATCAGCCGGCTGTAGCCTGTGCAGGAAAATGAAATGAGCTGCAAACAGCTTGGATAGAGGGTAAAAATGTTAAAAATACACTGCTAATGTGATAAAATAAGAGTGGGTGCTGCAAGCCGTGGCATGCCGTGGCTTTCAGGAAGCACAGCCCTGAAGACGTACAAAAGGCCTTTAGTTTGAGGTAATGAGGTGCATCTAATTATATTTAAGAAAGAACAGCAAGAACTACTTAAGAATACACTACCCACCCTTTTCTTTTCACCAGGGCCAGGCAGAATCCCAGTCCTGAGACACCGTTATTTTATAAAGGGTGAGGATTTCAGAGAACATCACAGAAAACAAGGTTATTTTCCCATAACTGTGGGAAAAAAAATGGCAAAGGCTTTCTTGTCTGTTCTCTTCTTCCTCTCAATAACTCCCATTAGGGGAGGGAAAAAAAAACACAACAAAAAACAAGCAGGCCAAAATAAGCCCGGCCGTCATGAGAAATGAAGGCTGTCAGAGTGACATCTGACACCGGCAGGCCACAGCTGAAGAACAAGGGAAAAGTTTTCGGACGACTGTCACTGACCCATAGTCCCTCGCTCCTAACCTTGCTCTCCAACATATGTTTCTCATTTCCTTGCTTATAGCTGGCCCAAGCTAATGATATGTGTTTTGGCAGCCCTCCCGTGCTTGGCATAGTGCCTGCCTTGTTCTCATTGTCTCCGCTACTTACAGAAACCCCTTTCTCCGTCTTTCTCTCTCTCAGAAAATCAGCTTTGTACAACTCCAAGTATGCAAAGCAGCTCTTGCTGCCAGAGCTACCATCTCCCAGCTCCTCCGCCCGTGTCGCCGGCCCTGTGCCACCAGCCAGACACGGTGGCAGAAACACAGGGAGGCTGCCATGGAGCGGGACTCGAGCGGGGTGGAAACAGTGGAAAATCAAACATATTGGCCCATTAGAGCCTTGCTAAAAATACGGAGAGCAGAGCTATTCTGAGGGACGATGGCATGGGAAAGCTCTGCCTGGAATCCTGGGTCCCTGTGAGCAGACAGGGCTGTCCAGCAGACGTGGGAAGGGGAGCTCGCTCCAGCCCGGGGGGCAGAGGGCACCGCGCTTGGCGGGCACCGGGACATCCCTGACTGCGCCGGGCACTGCCGGGGTGGCACACATGGACAGGGGCCCGGGGCAGCCACGGGGTGGATCCCAGCCTTCTGTGGGATGGGAGCACGCCTGGGGCTCCTTGGGCTGTCTGTGCTGGATCCTGCTCCTCGGAGCACTGCTGGGTCAGGAGCGGGGGCAGCGCCGCAGGGGCAGGGCTGCCCTCCCTCCTGGGGCTCAGGCACTCTGGGATCATACACACAGATACTGGCTTTGTGTTGGCACAGGGAACCACCCTGTCCCCTGGTCACATGAAAAGGCCACCGCTTCTTCACGAGGAGCAAACACCCCAAAATGTCACAGCAAACAGAGTGAGTGCAGCAGTGAGCAGCAGCCCTGGGCTACCGACCAGCTCTGCCCCACAGGTCTTCGATGAATCTCAGTATTTTCTTCTCATAACCTTCCCCATGCTGAAAAATACAACTTATGTGTTAGTCTGGCAGCATTTTGGCCACCCTGGCTGAAAAACACTGGTTTTTAGAAACTGTGCAACTTCTTCAACATGTGCTTTCTTCTAGACATAGGAGTGTATGGTTGTATTATATATGTTTACGTATCAAAGGCTCCATAACCTGTTCATCCTCTGGATATGTATCTTTTATATATAAATATTCTCAGTCAGTGTGCAAACTAACCTTATTTTGTGCTAGCAGAGGCAGGGTAATGATGGTGATGTAAAATCCAGTGCATGTTGCTCAGTTACATCGGTGTATAGAGGGTGTTCTGTAGGATTTTGCACCCAATGTAACAGTTCTTAGGCTATTCCCACCTTTTTTATATCCAGGGCAGGGTGAAAGACTCACTAAATCATCAGGAATTAATCTCTGGCAAGAAGAAAGCCATGCCATCGTTTTAAAGAGACCGAGCCAGTTAACTTCAGCAGCAGCCACTCCACTGTGTTTGGTGCAAAACATTTATGTTCATTTTTGAAAAAGGGAATAGCAGAATTTCAGCAGTGAACTCATCCTCAGCGTGATGAAAGTGAAACTTAAATTTTTTCCTTCTTTCCTCCTCTCTTTCTGACACTGTCATCCACTTTAGTGCCTGCTCTTTTAGAGCCTGGTCCAGTGTCACCGAAGTTAATGGGAGATTTTCCATGCGCATTGTCTGCGAGCCCGAGCAGGCCATTACCAGGGCTCGTCACCCTGCGCCACATTCAGCTGTTTCCCCTTTGTTCCTGCTCCTTGTAGCAAGGTCATTGCTGAACACTTTTTATTCTTCCCCTGCTCTATCCACAGAAACCATTTCTCACACAGGAACTTCACTCGGCGCTCTGTGATCTCGGGTGCTGACTGTGGTGACCCCCCTGTTTCTGTCCTTCCTGGTTATTGGGGTGTAATTTGGGTGAGAAGGGACCTCTGGAGGTCACCGTGTCCAAAGCCCCGCTGAAGGCAAGGCCAGCAGAAATCAAGCTGCCGAGGGCCCTCTCCAGTCAGGCATTAAAACCTCAGTATCCTCCCTGGACTTCCGTCCCACTTTCTGACTGATTCCATTAAACGTTTGTTCACGTGTCACCCCTCGCTGTGCTCCCCACCAGGGCCTGTCTCCGTCCCCCTGTTTTCCAGGCTGTCACCCTGCCTGGCGCTCCAGGAGCTGCAGTGAATTGGGATTCCTTTCTGAAGCTCACTCTGAGTCTCCACATGCTCCATCTCCTGGTCCCAGCATCATGGGCCAGGGAGCCAGCTGGGGCCAGCAGGTGCCCTGTCCTGCACCCCACAGTCCCCACGTCAGGATTCCCAAGACCAGCTTTGAGTGCCCAAGGCTGCTGCCAGGAGTTCTCTGACCCTGTCTCAGAGTGATCCCAAAGCCAGTGCCCCTGGACAGCCATACCAGCTGATTCCCCTACGGGACTTGAAGAACCTCTACATCTTCTTGACTCTGACAACCTCCCCAGTAAATCTGTGTCTGAGCATCAAGGCAGGCCCATTTGTCAGGTTTTATTGCTGCTGCTTTAGAGGTTTGGGGGATACAGAGAGAGGGAAATTGCATTTTGGAGATCAGTGGATTCTACAAGCTAGTGTGAGAATAAGAAAGAAGCACCAAGATATTTCTAAGGCACTGAATCAGAGAAGAGGGCAAGATGATGTGTATTGTCTGTCAGAGCAACAGCTGTAAGTGGGTGATTAGAGACTGGTGAGTTTGTTGGGCAAGGCTTGGCCAGGTGTGTGGACAGGGCCCTTCTCTTGGTGTGGGGCTGGGTGGGTGCCATGGGGGCACAGGGGGCTCCGGTGCAGGGCAGGAGAGCTGGTGTTTAAATGGTTAAAATATCACCACATTTGGCTGTCTTGGGTTTCTCATAAACATTCAGCAAAGCACTTTTGTTCAATCACACATATTAACTACTTAAGTTCCCCTCTCCAAGGATGTGGATTGTTATTTTATGCCAAATGTGCTGTAATTAAGTTTGACATAAGCACATGGATTAAATATGTGGTTTGGTGTGCAAATGGGAGATGGCTTTTCCTTCTGGCCATATGGAGGATGCAGCCATATGATGTGAGGTGGAGGGAAAGGATTCTTTACTCTTTATTTTGTTAGTCAGTGTTGTCTCTTTTATTAAAATTGCTCGGGTTAATCAGCTGGTGCCACGAACATCAGTGTTGGCTTAACCACTCGAGGAGGGAGGTAACACTGAGCATTGCCCTGGCTTTCTCCATGTGCTCCCTGTGAAATATATGCATATATACACATATGCATACACTGATATGTTAGGGACAGCATATATTGGACAATAATAGATTATTTGTGAGTTGTCAGTGAAGTTTTTCCTGAGACTGACCACGTGATTGGTTTTAATTGTCCAACTCTAGTAAGAATACTCTGCCTTGCAGTGGTGTAACATTGGTGTGTACTTCTTGTAAGTTATGGTTTGCAATGATAAAGAGACCTCAGTTGAGGGCCTTTCCATTATGATTACTATTATTATTATTACATCCTACTTTAATGTCAGTAGCATCTAAACTAGAACATGGTTGTCATGGTGCTTGCCACTAAACTCATGAGAAAATGTGACATTTATTCCATAAAAAATACTGTCTTGTGTAAGGCCAAAGGAAAATGGTGATAGAAAAAATAGGGAGGTAGGAGATGAGGAAGAGGAAGATCACATCCTTATGATCAGTGGGCACAGGAAACAGTCATTTCAAATTAGATACTGCATTGTAAATGCCATAGAAAAAGAAACTTTCCATGTTCCTTAACAAGTCCATCCTCTCCTATGAAAGGTGGCTCTAGACTCAGTTGTTATTTGTGTATTAATTTATTGAATATTTATTTATTTATTTTTCCAATTCTCTCTATTTCAGCAGCTTTGCTGTCATTTCAGTTCCTGAATTCTGCCATCTGGTGTAACATCTTGTACCTCTCTGTTTAGAAACTGACCTTTTGGTCAGCAGACCAAAGTTATTCATAATTTTGTGTGTCCAGCTTGAAATGCTGCAAAGGGACTTGATGTTGAGGCAGTCCATGTTACCTGGTGGCTAAAACTGCTGTGCCTTAGACAAGGAGCCAGGCTGATGCTGGACATGTCACGGTGCTGTTTGTGAGAGCCAGCGAGGCTCTTGGCTGGGCACCAAATGGGCATCACCGAGTGGATGAGCCCCCTGCGAGGCTCCTGGTAGGGCTCCAGCTCTCAGTGGTGCTTTGGTTTCGGTGAGTGAATCTGAAAAATAAAATTGTGCAGAGTTAGGGAAGACCTACAGCAAGGATTGGCAGTCTGGGAAATGTAGTTTGCTTTGAAAAATCAGAGAAACTCCGTCTAGGTTTTATCCAATGAAACTAGTGAACTGTTAGGACAATTTGTTAGGAAGATTTCACAGAACATTCTGAGTTAGAGGGGACCCACAAGGATCATCAAGTCTAACTCTGAAGTGAATGGCCTGTGAAGAAATCTCTGTCACTTAGCATTTATAGTTGAAGATTGGCTGATATCCAGTGACACCCTTTGTCCACAGGTTGGCCTCCTCCACCTTTGCAGCATTCAATCCCAGTGCTGTTACTTGTCTCTTTGAAAGGGGGTTATGATTCCCTACAAATCAAAGTATCTTTAAGTATAGTATCACTTTCTAATCTGCTGAGTCCTGAGAGGCTCTTCCAGGAGATTCAAGTGAGCCATTCCTCTTTGCCTGGCCTTCCTGGATGTTTTCTGTCAGATCTCCACTTATTTCACATGTCACGGATGAAGATGGTCCCACAGAGCATTGGGTTCTCCAGTTCAGAGTGGAGGGCTGGAAGCTTTTCTGATAGCTCTCCTTTGGGAAACTGGGGCTTGACATGGGTTTACACATTGCCATAAGTCAGATTTGGCAATCTAAGAGTCCACAATGAATGTTGCTGAGAAAATTAAAACCAATAATTACTTCCAGTGCAATAATGTTAGCGTGAAGCGTGTCTCCATCCTTCATCTCTTTGCTGACACATGGCAAGTGTTACCTTCTATTACACACTCAGGTCAATCACGAGACCTGCAACCAAACTTCCTCCCAGGCCTTCTGGAGACTTTCCCATTTCTCAAAAACGTATTAAGGATTAGCCAGAAGCGTTTGAAGAGTTTCCAAATGATTCCTTTAAAATTGTTAGATACAAGTGTTCAGACTCAGTAATTTAAAAATCTTTATATTTAACAGATGCTATTTAACCTACACCTTTACTATTACATGACCTTGATTATATATTTACATCATCTACTTTGATTACAAATGTGCACCAGGAATGTTTTACTCCAGAGTTATTGACATTTTTCCCCTCTCTGTTTAGTAACGGTTAATTATTGCACATAATAATCAATTATTTGAATTTATCGTATCAAAGGTGAACTTCAGAACTCCTGGGTTTATTGTTTGTGAGGGTTCTGTGGGTAGTGCTTGACACAGCTGACTCTTCTTACATGTTGTTCACACCCATCAGCTTTGGCTCATACTGATCATCACAGATGTTTCCTTGTTTAATTTGTTGTACTTTGATTCCTGTTTTTTATAGCTGCTTTCATATCCTCTTTTAGCACAGATGTATAAACTTCCTTGTGAAGAGAAATTTGCAGCTTTTGGGGCACCAAATGAACTGTCCTTAGATCTTGACTGGTTTTCACAGGGAGTTTTCAGGTTATTTGTTCTGTTCCACACAGGTGTTGTTAGAGTTGGGAGGTTTACCCCTTTCAAAAACACAGGAATAGTACTATGTGGGGGGTTTAAGACCTATAACACAGTGTGGCTGTTTGTGCATTCAGTCCACTCAGGGTTTGCCCACTAGGATAAGGGTCTAATGCTACACGGCCTCAGCGTGGCAGTGGACAAAGCACGTCACATCCATTTCTCAGTGATCTCCCACCCTCTCCCTTCTTTTTTCCCATTTTCTTGTACTGGAAATGGCTGGAAGCAAAACACAAACATTTAAACATCACACTATAAACAACACAGCTCCTGTCCTCTATGAATATGCCATGGTTTCTGGACATGTACATTGAGAATACCAGTTTAAACACTTCCCTGCAGCTGGCAGAGCCACGCTGGAAGAGATCCCTGAGCCTCCGGAGGATTTGCTCGTGGCAGCTGAACCTGGGGCAGTGGCCCAGGCTGGACACAGCAGCTCTGAGGGCAGGGGGCTGGGACAGGACCCTTCTGCTGGGCTCAGAGCCAGCGGTGCCAGAGCTGTGCCCCAGGTCTCACCACTCTAACATGTATTTTCTTGGAACTGGCAATGAGGGAGTTGGTTTGTTGCTCCAACACAGCCCAGCGCCTGCAGGTGTTCACTGAAATAATGAGGTCAGACCAAAGAAGGGATTTTGGCTGCGTGGAAGGGTTGGTGTGGTGGGGAACTGAGGGGCACCCCAAAGGATGAGCAGCCTGAGCCACTGTGAGCCCAGCCCAGGGCTCAGCCTGCCTTGAGGCCACACAGGCACTGCAGCTGCTAGAAAGCATCCTTAAGGTTTGGTGAAGCAACATGAAGGTCATATGGAGTTTGTGGGTGGCTTGTGCTCAATCTGGCTGTTCCTGGGAGAGGAGAACCTGCGGGTGAGCCCTGTGCTCTGACTTCCTGTGTAATGTCAGCGTTATCTCTGCAAGAGTTGGAGTCATCAAAGGTATCTCGGGGCTTCTTACACTTGTGCATCTCATCTTTATGTCCCCAGACCTACACTTAAGTTCTCTTAAAGAAAAGAGATACTTAGGGTTTATTTTCTTTTAACTTTTTTTTGAGTTTCCACTGGCACTGAGGTGAATATGCTGACTTGTGTAGTGGGACCTGCTAGGAGGTCTCACCAGGATCATTTCAGGTCTGTCAGTCTAGACACAGACCTGCAGGCTTGTTCTTGTAGAGACTGGGGACAGAGTCACTCTTTCAGAAGGTGTTGTGTTTCAGAACCCCAGCAACTAACATCAGCACCAGCACCACTGACTGCTGGCACTTCGCTGTGCATGATATAAAATAGGGTCATTTCCAGCTCTTAAATATTTAAAAGTTATTGAAAACCTCCTCTGTTTGCTTACTGGTCAATGTTTAATCATAGGTAAATATTCCACATCCAAACAACATGTTAGCGAACTGGCTGCTGTAGGGAAAGAGCTGGCATCTTGTTCGGATTTGTGACATACACATGCAGGCAGAGGGACCTGGGGCAGGCAGCAGGAGTGGCACGTGTCTCATGGGATCCTTCTGGTGGATTTATCACCATTGGCACAGGTGTCAGTGATGAGCTGTGGCACGAGGTGGGTGAGAACCTGGCCCCTCAGCAATTCTGAGCCCTAGAGCTGGTGTGAGCACCGAGGAAGTGCTGAAAGAGGAACAGGAAACAGATGGGAGATGAGATTTCTTAGAATGCTGTGAATTTCTGAGAGTTTCCAGCCCAGTCCCACACCTAGGAGAGGCAGGGCAGCCTTGAGTGAGCGGTGTCCTTACACAAGGAGAAGCAGAGCCAAGAGGGACAGGGAGTTCCCAGGTAGCCAAGTGAACACAAAAAGCATTTTTCTACTCCTCTGTGGCTTTGAAAAAGATGTGAAAACTTTAACACTCTACTTTTGTATGAGAGTGTGAGGGATTCATCAGTCCTGGCTCCGTCCAGCCCAGGGTGAGGAGGATGGGACAGGACAGTCCTTGCTGACTGGGCAGTGACCTGGGGAGCAGCAGGACTTCAGCAGACCCCCCTCGCCTCTCTGGGCAGCAGAGCCAAGTGTCCCCCTCAGCCTGCCCTCCCTGCCCTTTCAACCCTCTCTGGGGACCCAGAGGGGGCACTGAACCCCCCAAGGGGCAGGAGGAGGAGGAGGGTGGGAGGATGCTGGGCACGGCCCCGGGTGTGGCCAGCAGGCCCGAGGGCTCCAAGCAGTGCCTGCCACAGGCTCTGCCCGGGCAGTTGTGTTGGCAGTTTTGTTTGTACTTTCCTTCAGAGTGGGGCTGAGCTCTTTAACCACGCAGGGAAATTTAATCTTTTTGCTGATAAGACGGTAAAATACTGCAATCCGGCTGACCTCCTGAAACCAGATCCC
>VXBX01003067.1:0-22133 GCA_013400415.1 Scytalopus superciliaris
CGCCGGTGGGTCCTGCGGGGCAGCGCGCGGCCCCGCCCCGTCCGCCCTCAGCCGCTTCGCTCCCCGCGGGCCGCGTCGGGCGTGGGGGGCACGACCCGCAGGCCGACCCAGCAGGACCCACCGGCACCGCCGGCACCGCCGCTGTGGGCACTGACACACCCACGGACAGACTGCAGGAGCTCCATTCCCATATATAAGAACATATATTCCCAAGGAATGCAGGAGCCTGGCATGGCTCAGTAGGATGTCCTGATCAAACTAAAGTATAAGAAGAAAATCCGCAGGCTGTATAACCAGAGATGCATATCCTGGGAAGAATATAGGGACAATTCCCAGATGTGTAAGGATGGGATTGGGAAAGCCAAGGTGCAGCTGGAGCTGAATTTGTTGACAGATGCAAAGAGTAATAAAAAAGGCATTTACAGGCATGTTGACCAGAAAAAGAAGATTAAAGAAAATGTGCTTCCTGTCGTAAATAAGATGGGAGAGTTGGTGACAACTAACATGGAGAAGGTTGAAACACTCATCAATTACTTTTTGTCTCAGTTTTCCATAGTAATTTCTCTTCTCTCAAGCCCCTGAAACTCAGGACAGGGATTACGGAAATGAAGTCTCTTTGATCATAGGATAAGATCAGGCTTGACAACACCTGCAGAACCTCAACATCTTCAGCTCCATGGGACCCAGTGTGATGCAACCCAGGGTCCTGAGAGAAATGGTTGGTGTATCCACCATGATGGTCAATAGAGAGTAGCCACTCTCCATCACATTTGAAAAGCCATGGTAACCAGACAAAGTCCTCAGTAAATGAAAAAAGGGAAATATAGCATGCCTTAAAAAAAAAGGTAGAAAGGTACTACTTCACCTTGATGCCCAGTAACGTCATGGAGCAAATCTCCTGGAGAAAATGTCAAAACATATGGAAGACAGAGAGGTAACTAGGAAAGCATGGCTTCACTAATGGCAAATCATGCCTGACTAATCTAGTGATCTTCTGTGATGGAGTAGCTGCATCAGTGGACTAGGGAGGAGCTACAAATGTCCATCTACCTAGACTTTTGTAAGGTCCTTGATATGAACACCCCCTCCCCCTCAACATTCTTTGCCCTATATCAAATAGATATGGATTTGATGAATGGACTGTTAGGAATTTATTGAGTAGCTGCATCTAGAAATGCAGTTGATAGTTCAATGTCCAATGGCAACCAGTAATGAGTGGTTTCCCTGAAAGGTCTGTACTGGAACCAATTCTATTTAATATCTTTATTAATGACATAGACAAAGAGATAGAGTATACCCTTAGCGAGGTTGCAGATGGCACCAAGCTGAGTGGTGTGGTTGATACTCTTGAGGAATGGGACACCATTCAAAGGGACCTGGACAAGCTTGAGGAGTAGGCCCATGCAAACCTCATGAAGTTTAGCAAGGCCAAGTGCAAATTCTTGCACTTGTATTGAGGCAATCCCCAGTATCACTAGAGACTGGGATACAAATGGATTGAGAACAACCCTATAGAGAAGGGCTTGGGACTACTGGTGAACAAAATATTGGATAGAAGCTGGCACTGTGCACTTTCAGCCCCAAAAGCCAACTGTATTTCGGCCCACATCAAAAACAGTGTGGCCACCAGGCTGAGGGAGGTGATTCTCTTTCTCTGCTCCAATCTGGCAAGATCCCACCTGGAGTACTGCATCCAGCTCTGGAGCCCTCTGTAGAAGAAAGACATGGAAATGTTAAAGTGGATCCAGAGGAATGCAAAAAAACCCTCCAAAACAAAAGCCAACACCAACAACAAAAAAGCACGCCCTCCCTCCAAAAAACAAACCAAACCAAACCAAACCAACAACAACAACAAGACCAAAAGAAATCACAACCCAAAAAACAATCTCCCCTCCCCCAAAAAAAGAAAAACAACCAAAAAAACCCCCAAAACCCCCAATCTTCAGAGGGCTGGAACACTTCTGTGAGGGAAAGTTGATAGAGTTAGGGTTGTTCTGGAGAAAAGAAGGCTCCAAGGAGACATTTGTTGCAGCCTCTCAGTACTTAAAGGGCACATATAAGAAAGATGGAGGGAGATTTGTTACCCAAGTGTGCTGGTTTAAATGTAAACCGGCAGGAGAAATGAACCCAACTCACAAAAGACTGCAAGTCAGAACTACAATTTATTGAAAAGATCACAATAAGTACAAGGGTACAGAGGAANTTGTCAACAGTTCATGAGAAATTACATAGAGGGTGTAGAATACACAGTCTTAGCCACACCCACACAGTGACAAACTAGGACTGGTCACTATAACCAGGACACCGAGGCCTCCAGTGGCATGACAAGGGGCAATAGTGTCAAATTCAAAGACACATAAGGTAAACATTTTTTGTGGTGAGGGTCGTGAGACACTGGAACAGGTTGCCCAGAAAAGCTGTGAATGCCTCATAAGTGCTCAAGGTCACTTCAGATAGGGCTTTGAGCAATCTTTTCCACTAAGAGATATCCCTGCCCATATTCATGGCTTGGACTTAGATAATCTTTAAAAATTCTTTCCAACCCAAGTCATTCTATGATTCTATGATTCTATTTTTTTGGTTTTTTTTAATTAGGACTGCAATTATTTATCATTTACCACCCTAAAACATGCTAAAATGAGAGTATACATTATGGAGTGATATCAGGTAAATCAGCTAAAAGAACAGATTTAAATACATCAGCTTTAAAAGGTTACTTTTTAAAATTCAGTAATTTAAATATATTTAGTGACTAGACTATTTTTGAGAATATTGCCTGAAAAAAAAAGCCCCAAACACTCTGTTGTTTTAACACATTATTTCGCCCCAGGGAAACTGAAAAAAGTAACATATTTAGGGGTTACATAGGGTATATTATTAGTAAAGAGGTGAAAAGAAAAATAACCTTACAGACGTCTGTGCTTCTATATATCACAGGTTCTAGCTGTCCACCAAATAAGAATTGCAAGTTGTATATCGTCACAACATATGGTTGTTATATAGTTGTTCTCTAACTCTCACATTATATACACACATATATTTAACATCCAAACATGAATCAGGGAAAAAGCTGCACTTGCAAGCCAAAGGTGCCTTAGGACTTTATATATTTGTAAATATTTTCATATTTGTAAATTTTTATATAGCTTCTTGTTGCCTGGAATTCCTAGGAAAAAAAACTTCCATGACAGGGAGGGCAGAGAAAGATCCTTTACTAAAAGTTTAGCTATAGCAATCCATAACACATGCTGAGATACAGAATCCTACAGATTTATGACCCTACTTAATTTCCCTATCTAGAAAATACATCCACTGTCTACCTAGCCCATCCCACAAGCTATCTCAAACCACCCCCCTGGAAACACCCCCTTAGAATTGAGTCGGTGGTCCCAAGACCACTCCTTCCTCCCCCTTCCCTCATCTTCATCACATTATGTCTTCTACTTGGAGTTCTTCCAGTACCCTCTAACCCCATCTCTATACTACGACTAAACAATATTGTATTTTGACTATAACATGTTCTAATAGCTATCTGAATACAGCTTAGTATCAGCCCCTTAGCACAGAGACAGACTTCAAAAATGTGACACAGAGGTTAAAATCTAGCTTAAGTATTTGGTACAGTGGTTATAAACTACTTTTTAAATGCAAAAGACTATAAAACTACATTAAAATCTACAACAATATTAAGGCTTATGGCAACAATATTTGATGTAGCAACAATTAGCACTTTCTACCTTTGTGCTACATTCCTGAACTTCTGTGTTAAGGTAAGATAGCAACTAGAACATCTTGCTTGGGACTCAGGTACCAGGACTAGAATAACAATACATATTGCAGTCAAAATAAGATAGAAGACCCTTGGAGCTTGGAGAAGCTCCAAGGAGCGAATGTGACATGAAGATAATGATGGTGAAGAAATAAGGAGTTTTGAGATCTCTGACTCAATTCTAGAGGGGGTATGCCAAGGGGCAGACCTGAGGGTGGCACCAAGGTGGATGGTCCTTGGGGTGGATGCAGCCTTTAGTTATGGCAATTAAATAGTGTTATAAAATTAGTAAACACTCCTATTCAGAGCACACATTTATACACTGTCTGCATCTACAAACACCATGTGACTATATACACCATGCACCAGAAAATATTCATTCAAGAACTGCTCTCCACTTTACCTATATTAAAGGGGTTTTGCCTCAATTTTAGGTAACACCTTCATGGAGAACTGAACTCAAACTGTTTGTGATTTAAAAGAATACTTGGGTACACAGGAAGCAATTGTTTTGCCACTTCTGTCTCTGCTATACAGAGATATATTTTGCCAGAATACTATTTCATGAAGTTGACATTCCTCTATCTCCAGTAAATTATAAAATAGTTTTTTATGTATGTTTGCTTGACAGAATTAAACTGAAATTTCTCTTCACAAGATATCTTACACATCTACACACTCATGCAAACACACATGTGCTCAGTCTGATCAATTGCAGCTGTAAGGTACCCAAACTGAGCCAGATCCTCCTTGCCTATATCAATTTAAAATCTATTGACTAACTCCTTACCTCTGGGGGTACTCAATCAATGCTGAATCACACAAAGAATTGCCAGATCTGTAACAAAATTTAATAGTTAAAAGGCTATGTTGGTCAAAACCAGAAACTCCACTATTGTACATGAAGTAGTGCAACAATGAAAGAAGTAGATGTGAAGCACTTGGGCTGGAATGATGCACACCAAAAGAGAAATGTAGTGGAGAACACTGGATTGCTTTTAAAGTTTAGAATATTTCTAAGTGCAAAGTTTATGGTTTCTCTTCAACCAAGAAAAGGTTTGTTTTCTAGTCTAATACCTCTGAACATAGTTTTCCACTTGACAAAATATACATGCCCCAGACAAAAATACTCCTGTCAAAATGTTTGCTGTCTTTACAGCTGCTCAGAAGACTATTCCGAACACTTTTGGACATGAAGAAAGACTTTCAATGAGAAATATGGCAATATCAAAGTATTGAAGCTTCAGTCTTCCTTAAAATAACTGAATGGTGTTATCACAGTAAACACTAATAAAGTAAATTCCAGCATGTCTGAAACTAAAAGCTAGAGACAGATAACTGCTTGTGAATATTTGACTGCTGGACTTCCACTTTTTTATTTGCAAAACTTTTGATAAAAAAATGGGAACAGAACCACTCATTAATGATCACAAAAAGTGAAGTTCCAGACAATTCCTCCATTTGTTTCTATGTGACTGCACCATATTAAATTGGCATATCCACTGCTGTGCCATCATCGTAACATTATATGACCCTTTCAAGTGACTAACATAACCATGTTTCTTAAAAGATTTCAAGACTGAACTTTATAACTTCTAATAATTTTAACAATCAGACATACTACATTTCTGAATGTGACAGAAGTATCTGTAGCTCTATGAAAATAAGGCTTCAATTCCTAGGAAGTTCTTTAGGATTTGTACCCATCAGATAATATAACTTCAATTCAAATCATGTTTTTAATGGTATTTTCCTAGAGCATCACTCTCTTGAAAAGTCTACAATATGAGGAGAGCATAATTTTCTTTCCTCCCGCCCATCCTTTCCCTTGCAGAAAAGGAAAACTTCTTGGACCAATTACTTTCCTGCAGGGTAATTCTCATATATTCTAAGACTTCTGGGTTAACAACAGCTATTTTCACGCAGATTCCCAAGAAATTCACATTTTTTCCCAGCAATATATTTCAGTATAGTGATTAAAAGAAGAAACCATGTCCTGTAAACTCCTACAAATTGATATATTAAAAAAAGCCAGGCATGCTGGATTTACAGGTTTGGAGGACTAAGTACAAATCCATATGATTGTCATATGCAATTATGCAAATGCATAATTGACTACATATGTCAAGTTAGTCCTGAAGATTCCACTTTTTGAAAGCAACGCTTCTCTATCTATACCCCATGGCCAAGAGAAAGAAGAAAAAAGTATAAAAAAATTGCAAACCAAATATTACTGCTATCAAGATTTTACGTGAAGATATATGAAATTATAAATAAAGAAGGCACATATATAGTTATATACTAATATATTAGCTTCTCATTCCAGTCTAATTTAAAATACCCTATCCATCAAAAAATATTTTGGTTTTTACCCCACTGATTAAGCTTAAAAAACAAAAACTTATTATTCTGGCAATGAAAAATGGACAAGTTTTCCTTAATTTCAGAGACAGCCTGTTAGTTCTACAGTATCTGCTAAGTAGTCTATAATGTTCAGCAGCATACAGTAGAGAGTTATCGGCTATTCAACAGTATTTTTGATTGAAGTTATGTTTTGGCACCTTACACCCTTTCACAGCACATTATATTCTCTGTTGCTTTACACCTCATGCAGTGATTGCAGAACTAAAGCAACAGTCAGACAACATTTCAGAAGTACATTACTTTTACTTTACACAGATACTTCAGAAGATAGAAAACAATAAAAGATCAGACTTGTTGGGCCCAATGATGTATTGTTCTAGAACACATTTCTACAGTTCTGGACATATAAAGCATATTTAAACTAGGTCAGGTATTATGGAAGGATACCTCAAGCTAAACAGGATTATCCCCAACAGAATTGCATTCACATCTTTGCCCCTGTTTTTTTTTCAAACTTACCTTCATGGGAACAGAGGTAAAGGAAGGAAAGACCTTTCTTACTTATTTCTCTGCAGATACATCAAGATTAGAAACAAAAATTTATCTGAGTTTTACTTGTATAGGTTACCTGAAGAAGCTGAAAGACTTCTGGGTAATAATAAAGGTACCATTTTCAGTGACAGTTTCAACTGGAACAGGGAATCAGTATGGAGCTGAAAGTTAGTGAGTCACTAGTTTATGCCAGTTCTAGTAAAAAACAGAGGAAATAAATGGGAATTGGGTGGAAGACAGCAATATAAAAAGCTTGTTGCAAGTAATCTCTGTTACAGGACATTGACCTTTCAAACAGCTATAATTTCAAATTACTCAGTATTCTTATCCACTACAGCTGTCTGCAGTTATGTTCATTGCAGATAATAAGAAGAACTAACAATCAACCATGCATACTGAACATAGCAGAATGTATTTGTGTGATATGGAGGAATGCATTTCAGTAGTTTTACTTGATAAGTTTAATGAGTAAGATTAGAGCACTTTAAATATGACACAATAGATAATTTCAAGAATCCATGCACATGCAACAGTTCCAACTGCATGTATTTTTAAATTATGGCTAAAAACATGCATTTTATTGGAATGAACAGAGTTAAAATTGATTAAAATGCAACAAAGCCTGAAGTAAGTATAAAATAAATATCTGTGATTTTGCTTAGCACCAGGGAGAACAGAGAGGATGAGAAGTTCATGTCACAAGACAGTAGCATCATGAACTATATTCCTGAATATGATATGGCATGATGTATTATGGTATCATATAGTAAAATACAGCACAGCATAGCATGAGATACTGTAATTTAATATAATTTAATAAATAATATGTAACAGCTGCAATTCAAAAGGCAAACAATCTGAGGATAAGGCAAAAATAATCCTTAATAAAATACTTTAAGCTGCATTAGTGTGGAAAACATCTGATGAAGACATTTCTAACCATTTCTGTAAGAGCTGACAGTCTGTCACATAGGCCAGATAGACCCACATTCTATATTGAGTAAAGTTTTGAATTTTAAGTTGTTGATCATCTTTACTGAATAAATATTACTAAAACATAAAATAATCTTTTGCATTTTCTGAACTTACTAAGTTAGAAAAAAAATGTACCCTTTTCTAATGTACCTATGAGTATAATATATAACCTCTACATATTTCTGTTTGGGTATTTTTGTCACTAAAGTGGCAAAAAAATCTTTAGTATCTAAAGAAGAATTATATTTGCGGACTGCAAAACTGAACAGTAATGCAGATTCACTTTATTACATTCTATTCCTCAAAGTTTATTAAAAAAACCCCAACAATCAAAAATGCCAGGAATTAGTGTTCTGCTATTTCTGACTTTTGAGAACATAACATATACTTTCAACAAAACCTTATAGCATGTTAACAGATACAGTAGAAACTTATGTCTGATTAAAGCCTCTTCTAAGCTGATGATTTTTCAATAGCATCATCTGTAAATTCACCTATTCAAAGTATGATGTTTACTTAATAGAGAAATTCAGTACAAGTTGACCTTTGTAATGATTACTTATTTACACAGCTGTAAAACACTAGTGCTGAAAGAGGCCCTAAGATTCAATTAGTTCATCCTCTGTCTCAGGGAATGTTTCACCATTATGGCTGTAACTATTTAGTTCATTCTTTCAGAATCATTGCAACAGAGGACAAAATCCCGTTTGCAGTTTACTCCAGTGTGATGCTATTGCTAAGTGGGAAGCTTTCTGAATGGCAAATCTGAATCATCCTTCCTGCAGTTTGAGGCCTTTAGTTCTTGTGTCATTCTTTGCAGACATGGAAATTAGTTTATACCTTCTGCCTGTTTGCAAGTCTACTAGGTATTAAATTGTTGTTTTCTTCCTTTTTGGAGCTACAACTCCAGTATTCTTCATCAGTCATACTTCCTGGGTCTCGCATAATTTTCCTATGCCCTGACCTCCTGCCTATCTTCTAAGGTATAACACATCAAACCAGTTCTAATCCTCTTACATTTGCCTATAAACATGTGTTTGAACACCTTTATAATGCTTTTGTGTTTTAAGTAAGTTCAAGGTTCCTATTGGTGTTAATGCCGAGTCTCCAAAGGATCAGAGGTGACCTCCACTTGGATAAACTCATAAAAGCATGAATGCTCACGTGTGGTAATCAAAGAATTTAAATTAATGAATCTTTTTTTCTTTCCTCCCTTTTTTCTCCTCAAGCAAATTCTGTGCTGCTGGAGCAGCTTGTGTGTGGAGCAGCCAAGGCTGCTCCACGATGAACACAGCTGGTTCCAATGGCTCCACCAGCCCCACCACATATATTACAACACAAACTGAGAAGAGGTCAAAGATGTAATATTTAAATCTAGATTTAGAAATAAATCAAATCTATTAAAAATCTTGACAAATTGCAGTGTGTCTCATAAGAAAGGTAGATTATTACCTCTGAGAGCCAGGATCAAAATCCTTACTGAAATTTTACCTTGTAAAGATAAAATTCTGTAGCTGCAATACAACATTACATTTCAGGACTTTTTCCTATCACAATATTTTAGTCTGTAAGCTGTTGAGAAACAGTAGCTGTTTTAAAGCACAAGCATTTGTCAGCAGCCAATGAAGCAGTAAACTGGAATTAAGTTTTGAAACTTTAGTTTGATGCCTAAGATATAAAAGACAGTATAGAAAGAACAAGAAGAGCAACTTTTGACATAAGACAAAATGAGACAGAGTCTTTAGTGATTAAAATTAAATGGATGGAAACAGTTATTAGATGACTTCATAGTTGTTATAATGCAAAAAACACACTCTTGCTAGAGGCATTAAAAGGCACAAAACACCTTGTGTTCATTATATTACCAAAGGACAGAAAATGAATGACAGCTTTTGCAATTCTGAATTCTGTGACAGAGTTGGGAAAATAGGCAAAAAATGAAGAATTTTTCATATAGTAAATTTAATAATGGCTGCCCCAATAGGTGAGTGGAAAGAGCAAAGCTTTTGCAAGGTGTTACATTCAGATGAAAGAAGATTGTGATTAAAAACAAAACACACTATAGATTTTAGAATGCATGAAAATATAAGAAACAAGACGGTCAAGTTATTGTATTTTTTACTCCTATGTGACTTACCTGATTTACAACATTCAGCCTTCCCTAACATTTGATAAAAAATCTACAGTAACACCATTTTAAAGTGTACCAGTTGATTTTCAAATTTTTAATTCTTTTCTGTCCAAACCTTTCTAAAACACATATTGCAGAATAATTTTCAAAACCTGAAATTTAATAAAATCTCTAGTGTAATAAAATAAAACATTGGTGCAGTAAAGAAGGTTGAGGTATTAGAGCAATGCTCCACATTACAGACAGTGGAGGTTTTATGTTCCACAACACAGAAAGAACTGTGCCTCGCCAATACCGCCTATGGAGACTTTCCGCTGTGCCTTTTGCAACTGGACTTGTGCTGGAGGAGAGAATAGAGACTAGCTGTGGAAGGCAGCACAGATCTGTGACTGCCTGAGCTCCGAGAGCTGCTTGCTGTGTTTATATGGAGCCTTGGTATATTTAAGACTGTTTGTAGTTGAAGTCTGTACCAAGTTTGAGGATTTTATCATTCTATATGTTTTTCCTTTGTTTCAATGTGTGTTCCTGCTGGAATTTTCCATGGCTCACGGCTTGTAACCCACCCCTGATTGGTCCCTGTGTGCAGCAGGGTAGCATTTCCATATATGGTATACACCTGCCCTTGTATTCCCAGTTTTGGAGGCTTTTAGTTTGTATTGCAAACCCCTCCCAGGTTTTTCCCTAAACCCGTCCTGAGTTCCACCCCGTTCCAGAACCTTCCCTACTGATCCTATATAAGCCGGGCATCATTTCAATAAAAAAAAACCCCTTTTTCTCTCCCCCCTTCCCCCATAGAGTCTGTGTCCTCCCATTCCCCGTTTTCCCCTATCAAGACTGCAGACTTGCCTACCTTGCATCAGCCTTTTTAGCCATCAGTGCACTTGCAGCAAGCGTGGGTAAACCCCTTCCCCAAATCTTAGTTCACAACGCCTAGCCATGATGATGATGATATATGTTCCACACCACACTTCTTGACTTTCTGCTTGCTCCTAGGTTACCAAACTTTATCATCTCATGGTCGCTGTAACCAAGGATGTCTCCGGCTGTCAAATCGCTGAACTGCTTTCTAAGCATCAGGTTCAACAGAGCAACTTTCCTTGGGTCTTTGCTTGCCTGTACCAGGAAGTTGTTGTCATCGATATGTACAAGAACTCTACATTGTCTTGTGGTATTGTCCCTCCAGCAGATATCAGGGTGGTTGAAGGCCCTCACAATGATCAGGGTAATTGAATGAAGCTTCTTTTCAGTTTTTTGAAGAAGGCCTCTTGGTCTGGAGGTCTACAGGAGGTACCTTCTATAATAGTACCTGTAGTTGATCTCCTCTCAAATATTGATCTGTAAACTCTTCACTCACTCATGACACATGCCAAAGCAGACTTCTGTGCATGCCAGCTGCTCTTTCACCCACAGCACAACCCACCCTCCTCACCTTCTCAGATTTTCCTCCTAAATAGCCTCTATTGTTCCATCTTATTCTTCAATCATATGAGTGATCTCACTGCATCCAACAGTGTTTCAATGTGGTCTCAGCCCTGTAACTGCACACAGACTTATGTACTTTAGTGCAGTGGTATTTCAGAGATGCTCCCAAAAGTGCTGAGTCACCACAACAGACAGGAGAGCTTTACCCATAAACCTGTTTTGCAGATATTTTCCTCCTTTACATGCCTAAGCTCAGAGTGACTGTACCTCAGTGACCTTTTTTTTTTTTTTAGGTTTTTTAGGTTTCTTCTGTCCCCTTCATTCCAGGACCTTGGCTTGCCTATCCTATCCCCCATCTTCATTACCTGTTTTTTAGGGCAGCCACTCTCTTCTTTTTCATCTCTAATTTCAAGCTCTCCTGCCATAGAATAATAGAATTTTTAAGGTTGGAAAAGGCCTCTTTTCCAAAAGGATCATTGGCTCCAACCATTAATCTTGCACCATCATGTTCACCATTAAACTGTGTCCCTAAGCACCTCCAGAGACAGTGATGCCACTCTTGTCCATTGTCAAAAGATACTTTTGTGCTGTCTAGCCAAATGGACTTCAACTCTTCCAAAACAGACTTCATCTCTTCAAAAACAATCCCATATCCAGAGATCCTGATGTCAACAGCAGCTGCACAACCAGCTATTAAACTACAGAATTTGTCAATTCCTGCTCAGGCCATTCCTCCTCATCATCAGAACTGAATGAGCACCACCTGTCCTGCCATGCCTTTGATCACCCTGGCAGTAGGATTGGCACCTACATGGGAGAGTACCTGGGGTAGTAGCTGACAGACTTAGTAAGCTTAAATAGTCACTTCACAACATTCAGAACATGAAGAAGCAATAAACATTCCTAGATGGCAAGTCAGGTATACCAGAGTCCTTCAATCATCTCTGTCTTTCACAGTTTTCTTCTGGTGATCCTGGGTATCTTAGACACAGCCCTCATAGATGCTCCATTTGATGGCACTCTGAGCTCTCTAACTACAAGAGCAGTTAATCTATTCTGTAATTGCAAGTCATAGGGTGAGACAAGAGCATTCCTCCAGGTACGAGAAGTCACTGGCTTCCAGCCTTAACCTTGATGGTAGTTTCTTCTTTCCAACTTTACAGTTGCAGGTTCTCCATGTCCTTCTATTGCAAGTAGAAGTTCAGGTTCTTGAAGCTGCAAGGTCTTAGAAGAAATTTAGTTGTTCTTTCTCATCCTCCCTGATGCATCACAGTATGATGACCGCCTCCCCACAGCTCTTTCATGATGACTCCTTAATAACTGCATACCTCCATGCAGACTAAAAGACCACACGTCCCAGCCTCAGCAAGAAGCCTCAGGCAATTCCCACAGCCTGAGGCTTGCAGAGCTGCATGTTGTTTCTGTAACTCTGTCTGAGTCCCAAAGTCTTAACTGCAAAGGGGCAGTTACTCTGGCAGTGGCAGTTCCCTGAGGCATATAATCATCACATCTCAGGAAGTGAATGCTGGTTAAGAAAATTTATTAGTCCTCTTACCCTCCTCCTCACACTCTTCTGCACAAACTGCAGTTTTTAGAAGCTATGCTCTGGACCTCACTCTTACTCAGGTTTCTCCTTAAGCACAAGCTAAATGGGTGCTTGACCTCCCTTGGGTGTGCAGGTCCTGACAGCTGCAGACACACTTTGATCACAGACAGCTGAGAAAATCTGTTGGAAGCCATTTGAGCTACCCTTATCTTTAGTTTTACTTAGAAAACTAAGACTGTCAAGTCCACCACTAAACCATGTCCCTTAGTACCACATCTACATGTCTTTTAAGTATCTCCAGGGATGTTGACTTAACCACTTCTCTGGACAACCTGTTCCAATTCTTGACAGCCCTTTCTGTGAAGAAATAGTTCATATCCAATATAAACCTCTCCTGATGCGACTCGTGGCTGTTTTCTCTCATCTTCTCTCTTGTTACTTGGGTCAAAAGAAAAACACCCATCCTGCTGCAACCTTCTTTCGGGTAGTTGTAGAGATCTATAAGGTCTCCTGTGAGCCTTCTTTTCCCCAGGCTAGACAACCCCCATTCCCTCAGTCACTCCTCAGCAAGAGAAGCAGCAGGAACCCTTAAATTCTTTCCAGGGTTCCCAGGAGTTCCCAGACACCAGCGAAAGTACCCAGAAGCTCAAGATGATCTCAAGAAGATTCCAGAGTCTACTGTACAAAGTGGTGCATAAATTATCTGAATTATGTCGAAAGTATGCACTGTTAGGGGACCAAAACTTGGGAGAAAAAAACAGAGAGTGCGGCACACACTGTTTCTGTAAGACATCCGGAGCACCACTTCCAGTGTCAAAAACATTATCTTGCTTCCCTAGTACAGATTCAAATATATAATGCTTTCATATATGGTAAAGGAACTTTCATACTTCTGTGTAAAATCAATATAAAAGCCTAAAATGTATTAGTGCCTTGAAGGATGTAGACTTGTCCCATGTTTTTTCACAAGAGGAATGGAGAGACCACAAGTGGAATGGAAATAATTCTATATCAAGGTAAAATAATGCCTTGCTGAGAACTTCATCGTGAGAAAATTATGTAATACTTTTGGAATTTTTTTGTAGGACAATTTGTGAGAAGTTACTCCTTAGTTCATGCACTGTAAAGATTGGCAGACAGACAGATCACAGTCCTTCCCAAAAATTAAGACATAGCATGTTCAAGAAATTTCCACATATTTATATCCAAAGGTTTTGGGGCACCTTGATACAGACTTGCAAAACAAAAAAAACCCTCTTTAGTCACTGTATTACCTCAACTTTGAATATCTGTAGGATGAAAGAATTTGTCACAAGAAAGAGGCAATTACAGTAATAGCAACTGTAAGAATGTTCAACAGCAAAAGCTTTTGACAAGGAAAGCTGAAATATTTCAGTGGTAAGACAACTGACTTGCCTAAATATAGATATGGTACAAGTGGTCTCTCTCTCGTAGAGGATATGCTGGTGTGCAAACCCCAATTATTGTCTGTATATATTTAACTAAGATACAAAGATGTATTCTTAAGACATTATTTTTTTTTTTTCCTTTCCCCAGATATGACAGAGTAAGGGGAGAAAAATAAAGCAACTTCATATACTAAATTTAAGAAAGCATCTATTAGCAAAAATTACGGAGCCTGATAGTATTTTAATTTTCCTTTATTCAACCTACAAAACTCAAAATAATTTTTATTTTTAGTTTTTTTGGGTTTTTTTTCCAAAAACCAGTGAAACCACCAAATAAGAAAAAAAAAAAAACAACAAAGCCTTCATGTAGAAAAATAATAAAAAGGGTGATTACTTAATTACCTTCTCTGGTTCCTCTTTTTTCTCCAAATCATTTATTGTCTAATGATCCTGAAAAAAGGAAAGACCAAAACAAATTACAGATTCTAATCTGTTTATATATCTACAGGTTGTGTTGGGGTAACATACCCGGCAATGCATTAAGAGTATTTCCTAGGAAGTCTAATTTAGAAGGTTCATGCCATCAACCATACCATGCACCACCAAACAGCAGGTGAGTAGAAGGCTAAGAAATAGCACCAGTGATACCTAGACCTCAAGGTCATAGGAAAAAACTACAGTTACAGAACATCAGCATTTTTCAAAGCCAAGTCTCAGTTTAAATTTTCATTTTATCAGAAAATGGCATTTTGAACTTACCAAGTTTGACACACTGTAATTAGTAGTAGTACAAACAGAACAGTGTCAAAGACAAAAACATTAAGGTTTGGCTAAATATTCAGAATTGGGATGTCTGTCCAAATTTATGGCAGCCTTCTTCAGGGTCTCGCTGTTCTCTGTCCCTCCCAGATGTATTTCCTCCACTGCTCTCAGTTCCAGCAAACTCACTGCCAAAATGTGTTTTATCTCCCACTTAGATTTTTGCATCCTATTAGCTATTTTATCTTGTGCAGTATGTGACTCCAGGAATGGTACAATTTGTAGTTGTGGAGGATGTGATGTAAACAGCAGTACAAAGTTACGTGATTTGATAGATGTGTCTTTTCTATTTTTATTTTCTGTATCTCATTTCAGACATTGGCTATGGATGTGAAAAACAGATACAAACAATGATAGGAACTCCTCAATGACACTGTCCTGCAGCACTGCGTAACAACACAAGATGAAAAAAAAAACTTATCAAGAAGTCTGCCAAGAGCTGGCATAGAATTGACATTAGAAACTTATGAGTTCCTAGTCATTTGCCAGGTTTTCCCTGTCCTCCAAGTTATCAGTTAGCAGCTGTGTCTCCTACTTGAAATGAGATTGCAACTATTTCATAAGAAATTTGATACTAGTTACACATTAGAACCCAAATATCCTCCCTTTTTGATTACAAAACAGCTCTAGCTGTTGCTTGACCACTCCTTTCTTCACAACAGAAGTGAGACCAGACCTCCAGAATCCACCTCTGTGAAAGTATTTAAGTAAGATTAAATTCTCTAAAATAGGTTTGAAGTTTTGGCTGTCTTTGAGATCATACTGCTTACAGCAGAATGTCAGTATATTAAGAGAACCCACAACAGTATACTCAACATTAGAATGCTTTGAGTTATATTGAACTCCAAAAACTTAAATAAACTTCTCAAGATGAAAACACTTTTTCTCACCACAAACAAAGGCAACATGGCTAAGTTTATACACAATGTTGAACACTGGAAAACCTGAAGAGAATAACAGTGCCACAAAAAAGGAAATACCAGGATCTCTAAATAGAGACTTTAAGGTAATACCCTTTCAAGAGTCCTTAATTTATACCAATGAAACCACCCTTTAACAATATAATTGTGATCCATAAATTTTTGTTTTTAACCACTTTATAAAATCCATACCAACGTCAGAAAACATTGGTGTAACTTTATATAGGAGAATGCAAAACTTTAGCACATAGAAAGAAGTGTTCTCCTAATAGCTAAACCAGCTTACTGTACTTGATCTACATATAAATTTATAGTCTCTCCCACTTAAATTATATCTGCAGGATAAATGACTATCAGAAAGACATACTAGAAAACTTATTCCTCAGTCTTACATGTGAATCATTTTGGAGTTTAAGAACACGATTTTATAAAAGGAACAAAAAATAGGTGATATTAAAACTGTTCTAGAAATCTCTGCAACATACCTCAAGTACACAATGAAAAATTTTATAATCCAGATAATTCATAAAATGCATTATTCTTGGTAGATAAACCATTTTGAATCTATCAACTCAGAATAATCCTGAAGAGAGAAAGACAGGAGCAGAACTTAGTATGGGTCAGAGATTACCTGATGCATATCTACCCCAGAATACATACAGACAAAATAGATAGAAAAGATGAATGACAGTAAGCAGACATCTAAAAGGCTGGGGGGAAAAAAAAAAAAAAAGGTTCTTTTATAGTTCTTGTAAATAACATTTTCAGACCTGCCCCTTTAAACAATTTAAAGAAAGTTACGCCAATAAAAAAGTCATGCTAGTGCCTGCCATGTTGTTTTAATGTAACCATATTATAAATCAATTTAGTTCAAGCTAAGCTCTTAAGCAAACCTTTTCTGTCTCTTCTTTCCCTTGCAACAGAATTAGAAAATAGCATATATCTCAATTATGATCTTCCTTACATGACCATAAATCAGAAGCCATTGAAATCATTATATATACTTCTGATTTATAAACCCCATGCATGTGTTGCAAATGGAGTGATGCACTTCACTTGTAAGAGAGAAGCAACAGTATACTTCATTAAAGCAGTGAATTAATGAAAAAATCAATAGTAAATTCTACAGTCATTTAACAAGATTTGATGGCAAGGCACATGTGATTATGTACCACATAGAGTATAAGGTCAGATAACCTGTCAGGGAGACTCTCTTTTTGAGTCATGTGGTTCAGAAAGGATTGCCTTGAGTTCTAAACTCTTTCTTGGAGAGGAGTCTAGGTGTGGCTGAATCCAATCCTAGTCCCATACTTGGTCAATTGTTTATGTCTAAAGGATTATATGTGCACAAACAATCTTTTATATCACGTAGATAAGATTTCAAAGTTTAGCATGCTATTAATCACTTACCAAGAACCTGTTGTGGCAAAGAATCTCTCAACCTTAACAAGTAATATTGAGAGCTGTCCCTGCTCAAGGGGAGATCCCAGCATGCAGCTCATTGCCATACAGGAGAGCTCAGTGAGCATTGGGCTGTCAGGTGCCTGTCGAGTAAGATGACTGACTTACAGTCATAATGCATACCAGCAAGGTGTCTGGGTCACTGTTCCAGACAGCCTTGGCTACTATGTTGTCATCTCTCCACTAAAGTCCACAGTAAACTGGATGCAGCCATCACAACCCTCACTGGTGGTTTTGGTTTAAGTAGGGAAAGTGTCAAGGAAGTACACCATCACAGCATGGTATTCACTGCTTCTAACTGAGTTCTAATCTTTATTCACTATAAGGGGTAAAAATCAATTGATTAAACCTTTTATCTGAGCAATATAGCTAATCTTTTCCTGTGGTTTATAGAAACTTTTTTTTTCCTCCTCAGTCATGTGCATATGCTTATGCAATTTTTAAAACAATATTTTCATAACATCAACCTTGAAACTGAGACCTAAAATAGACTTTTCCATTGAGAAGAATAAAGGGACTATATAGCCAACACAGGATAAATTACACTAATCTGTTTTTACTTTAAAAACAAACAAACAAACAAACAAAAAGAACTTTGGATTCTTCAAAACAGCAGAAGTTCACATAATGGCGTGTATTACTCAGTGCAGTGACAATAATCTCTGTGTTCACCCACAAGAGCAAATATTTCCAGGATTCACAAACCAGAGCATATATAAAAGTAGACTATGTGCTCTGATTATCCTTTCATTACAAAACAACGCCATCCAAATGCTGCTTTAAGAAGCTTTTGGTGATAAGGACTCCAGCAGAGGTGGATTCGTGTATGGAAAATGTGGAAGGTAATGTCCACATCAGCTTTACTAATATCATGGAGATGGTATCAAAGACAATCTCTCCTTAAGTAAGGATGAGGAAAAGATAGGGTGAGCTGAAGCTTTTTTATGCAGCACACACATGAATCCTTTGATCTATATGCATAAAAACATTTTTTTTTAAAAAGTCTAAACAAAAACATTACTTGAACCTTAGTCATAGCAATAATTAACGTCAGCTGGGAAGAGGCATTTGTATGATGGAAAAAGAGCAATGGATAGTATTTTTTAATCAGATTGTCTTAGTTATTTACTGTCAAAAATGTCAAGATACAATAAGGTACTGTCAGGTACAGCAATAAAGGTATTATAATGAAGTCCATGATAACAAAATCTGCATTAGGCTAAATCATGTATTTTTAGTAAGACCTTTGGTTCTTTTGTTCCTGTATGTTTGTTGTTCAACATCTTCATGAACGATGTGGAAAAAGACAAGGCACATAGGAGAGGTTCTGTTTGGGAGATTTTTTGGGAGGAGGGTGGTCTGTTTGTCATTTGGAATTTTTTCAGCCATTGCTACAAAACATTCCGTCACACTGCTGTTGCTTATATGTACGCGGTCTCTGAACACTTTATGTAAAAGTCTGTAAGAAATAATGACAGCTGATAAAAAGACTGTTTAAATTAAGTAAAGGAGACTTTTTTTTCCCTTAATATTTTTTTTTAATCACTAGGCAGTTACGTCACAGGACAACAAAAATACTCTCCTCCCCTAAACAACAGCTTAAAACTGACACAAATACTGTAAATCCTGAAGAAAATGTCATAATTAGTACTGCATGTGCACAGTTATTTCTTCTAATGTGACAATTCTTCTATTTCTTCTATTATCTCTATCTAGTTTATCTGACAGTCACTGGGGTGACAGGTGACTCAAAGCAAGAGGAAAAAAAAAAAGTATCAAAAAATGCACCTGCAGGTTATCAGAAATATTGCTAAGGAATGCTCAATATCATGAGACCACAGTGTATTTCCAGATGCATTTTCAAGATTAAGGCATCAACTGGCTTAAGTGAGTACAACTTCAATACCACAAGAAATAAGCAAATGCATGTAGAGGGGTTCACTACTACAGGGAAGACCAACTCCAAATTTTTGTAAACAAGGATTTATATTTCCTGAATGTACCTGAAAGAGATTAATTTCACATATAAATCATGTAAAAAGAGAGAAAGTAGTAGCTTTGGAGAGTTTGACAAAAACTATATTTAAATCTAAGATAAAAACACTAAAAGAGATTATATATGTGATTATACAGTTTCTTCTGATCCTGGAATCATCTTCCACTCTTCTTTTTCTAATATGTCCAAAGAGTCAGCCCCAATCTCCCACACTGTGTTGAAGTTGCAGTTATCTATTAAGGGAGAAGAAACAGTTGAATCATTCACCTGAGCCACAACATAATAGGATAGAAAGTGACAGGTGTAAAGAGCAAAACATGCGATCAGTACATGGGCTGGCAGGTTGATGGCATTTTTTAAAACACCAAACTATATTCAACAAGTTAAAAATATAAGAAGGTATTATTACTAGAAGGTGTTGTTTGTTGATTAATTAATTCCCTAAAAATCTGCCAACCCTACAGTATACGTTCACAGCTACCTTTAAATATTAAAAAAATTGGGTTTTCTTGGATAAGGACACTTGTCAATTAGTAAGAGTGGGAACAATTTTTAAAGTAGGAGGAGTTACAACTTTTGATATCTGCATGCAAAGACAGACACAGTTACTTATAATAAGACAGTGATAGAAAAAATCCCTTTGCTAAGCAACCCTGCTAAGCCTTTTTAAGGAACAATGGCATGCAACATATTGAACTGTATGACAGTAAGAGAGAGAATTTCTCAAAGATAAACTCTTACTTCCATGAATTTAATTACTAAAAGAATGATTGCATATAATAGATCAAGAAAATATAATACACAAATATAAATTCTAGAGTAATAACTTTATTGCTCTGTCCTTGTGGAAGTAACTGGTGATATATGTCTATTATGAGATATATATAGATATTCCACATACATAGACAGAAAAAACCTGATTGATAGAAAGAAAAAAAAAACCAACAAAACAAACAACAAAACAACAGTGTTTCAGTTGTCTGGGACATGTTTCTATTTATACTTCTTTGATGTTTTGATTGAAGAAAACAGATCTTCAATATGAAACTAGTGACTATAATAACATGCAGAAGTCCTGGATGCATCTACCAAGTAAATGGGGATCCAAAATAACAGTTATTCTTTTTTTTCAACATCAGACAGTGGAGTGGCTGAGAAGTTAGTATGGGCCTTTATGCAGATTTTTATGTAATTGGGGATGAAGAGTAAACTAGAAGGCTTTTCACAGATACAATTGACCACTTGCAGTTAGACATACAGATTGATATGAAATGGTCTAAACAGAGCAAAACAGAGCTCTTGCATTTGCTGAGACTGAGTAGCTTTTCTTCATTCATTGACTTTTACATATGCTTTTGCAGTCAGCACTTACATTTCACAAAATAATAGAATATGCTGCGTTAGAAGGGACCCACAAGGATCATCAAATCCAATTTCTGGCTATGCACAGGGCCATCCCTAGGAGTCACACCATGTGTTTGAGAGCATTGTCCAAACAATTTTTGAACTCAGCCAGGCTTGGTGCTGTGACCACTTCCCTGGGGAGTCTCTGAGAGACCAGATTTGTATCTCCCTGAATTGCTTAATTGGAGTGAATCAATGAACTTGGCAGGGGGAAGGGTGAAGAAAAGGGGGCCAGGGGACCAGGTCTCCAGTATCAGAAGGCACATGGCCTGCAGTGAAGCCCGCATAGGGGCAGCTGTCAATCAAAAGGCCAGCCTGGAAGCCCATCCACACCGCTCCTCGTGAAGCCTCTGATTGGCTGCACCACCCCTCACTCTGGCCTGGAGGGCACTGAGTGGTCAGTGAATCAGATGTCCCACCTGGGAGGANTGCATGTGTGTGTTTTAAACATGCTGCTGAAAAGACTTGTATTGCCTGAAATCTGTTAGCCCTTCACTGACTGGAAAATGGAGGTTTCCCAAACTCAGTGTCAACAAAGCCCCCATCATTTTAAACTCTATGTAAGATAAAAAAATCTGTGATAGAAAATCATGCTAGGAATCAAGTACCATAATTAATTTCCAGAATAATTTCACAATTAACATTGGTGCAAATGCAATCTGAGAAATTTTCTGCTTCCAAGTTCAAAGAAGGTGAATGAACTAAATCATCTCTCCTTCTCTCTGACTGTATTTTATCCAGCAACCATGACAATTTGATGTGTTGTGAATATATTTGTTCCACAAATTAAGGTTATGTTTCTTAAGAACTATATTCATTAAAGCATCACAATAAAAATGTAGCAGTAGAAGATGTTACTGCTGTATACAAAGATCAGATATTTGTATGCTGTGGTCAGTATCTGTACCGTGTTTCTTTTGGAGATAGTCCAAATGCAAAAATGAAAAGCTGGAGTTCTTAAAAAAATTAATTCATTGCAGCATTGCTTTTCTGTAGAAATACTGTGAAATATTTACTCAGCACATAGGATAGCCTTTCAGCTGCACTACTTGTTTAGGTTTAACAGTAGGTGATGTTTTTAGAACTCTGAATTTTTACCTCTGTATGATCTGTTATGAGTGTTAAGTAAAGTGTTACAGACTCAAAATAACTCAGAACAGCTCAATATGCCTAAATATATGTTTCTTGATAGTATTTTTAAAATGGTTGAAGTTATCAGTGAATCACTGATATTCGACATGTCCACTGACATTGGATATACAATTAAGCTTGTGGCAGTTGAACAACAGCTGCTTGACTTTTTCAGGTATTGAGAGGGGAGTTGGTTTTGGTTGTTTGGGGTTGGTTTTTGTTTTTTGGGTTTTT